>JAMXBB010000002.1:66400276-66679666 GCA_024138015.1 Lumnitzera littorea | reverse complement strand
CCCTAAAGTAATAAAAACCCTAAAACTATAACTTTAAGGATATAAAAGCACTAATTCACCATAATTTACCCTAAAACACTAAATGATAATATATCCTCTACATTTTGCCATTTCATCGGTAAACAACTAAAGATAACCCTCAATCATGCATAAACATTTAGAATACTTAAGTGATCACTTAGAAACTAAGATAATGAATCATAGATTACATTTATTTCTTAAGTGTATGATTAAGATAGTCTTACTTAGAGTTAGAGGTATGGTTGGAGATTAGGTTAAATGTAGTAAACCTTAATACCCTAAATAACATTTTTCATCTTAATTACATTAAGTAGTCTACCAAATGATGTTTATAGGTTATAAATACTTAAAGTAAGATCTCATCATCTACTTTTACTAATCAATTCATCAAATACCTCATTTCCTTCATTTTTCCCTTAATTTCCCTTAATCACTACATTATGTACCCAAATTTACATATGCTTAAAGAGAGTTGACCAAGTCAACACATGTTGACTAAAGTCAACACTTTGAAAAGTCAAAGATCTTAAGAGATAAAGAAAATATCTCTTCCTTAATGATGGCTTTTCTTTCCTTTCTTTTTGATTTTTTTTCTTCTCCTTTTCTCCTCAATTGCCGTCCACATTTTCTCCCTTCTAGGCCCCACTATTTTCCTTCTTCCATAATCAACACAAAACAAAAGAAACAAAATAAAAACAACTCCCCATTGCTATGAGCTTCTTCTTCCCATTTTACTCTCATCACTCCTCTTGTCTTCTTAATTTCAACACATTTAAAGGTATGTCTTTAAGTTGTTTTATGTTACTTTATATTATTCATTAGTTAGTTAATTAGGTAGATTAGATAAGTAGTTATGTGTTTAGTATTGTCTTGAAGAAGAGGAAACAAAGTTTCCATCTTTAAGTGTAGAAATCTAGGAATCATGAATAAGAAAAAAGGAAAACATGAATATGTGCTTAAAGAATGTGTACATGAGGTAAACCGAAAATAAGGGAAGCATGAGAAGCATGGTACATGAGTATTTTCCATGTACATAACCTAAATTAAAACAAAACCTAACCATACATACTTATACTACACTAATTACACACTTAAAAACACAAAAGAATAAAGTTAGGAAGCTTTTCTTAAGGAAAAGATTAGGCATACGAATTTGTGTATAAAAATATGTATCTAACCGTATAGGTATATGAGTATGTATACATGTATAAATATGGTATAAGTCTAAATAGATGTATAAGTATATATATGTATAAGGTATATGTACATAAGTATAAGAGAAGAGGTAACATGTACATAATACATGTACATATGACATAAGCATGAGGAAAGGCTTATGTAATCATATGATGAGGTAAGTGATGAGGTAAGCACATGATGACATAAGCCATGACATAAGTAAGTGATGACATAAGCAATGACCTAAGCAAATGATGATGTAAGCGATGATATAAGCGTAGGTTTAGAAAATGAGAAAATAAGAAGAGTGTATAATAATTAGGTACTTAACTTAGTAAACCCTAAGACACTTTCTAAATTGGATTATACTTAATTAAGTACATAAATTAGCAATAGCAAAGTAAAATCTTCTAGGTATAAGAATAAATGACTAATTAAATCATTAACTGCCAAAATGGAACATAAAATTAGCTAATAGGAATAATTAAGTTTCAATAGTTAGAATTTCTCTAAATTTAGTTCATATTATAAAACACGAGTCTTAACGTCCAAAACAGACATCACCGTGTGAACGTGCGTCTGAAAACGAAGAAAAACGACTATAAATTCGTAAATATTGAAAATAAAATGAAAAAGTTACATACGATTAGCAATTAGGTTTAATCGAATAAGGGCTGATAGTAATCTAAGTAGAATTAGGTAAATAGATATCTAGAACCATTAGTTTAGTCAACCACTTATTATCCTTGTTATCTCGTAATGATTAGGTGATCCTGACGAGAGCGAGGATCTCCCAATCGGTTATTATGACTAGAGCGAGTCGTCATAATCAAGTGAGTACTCCTGATGACTCTATACTTGTTTGTACTCGTAGTTAGTGCACCTAAATTGAATATCAATAACTTGATGCATGGGGTTTCGGGATATGCATGTGCTTGATATTGATTGATTGTTGTAAGAAATAGTGTTAAATCAATAATTGATGATTTGATGGTATGATTGATTTTTACATGATTTGGATGGTTTGCTGATATTAATTGATCACCTCATAATCTGACCTAATTATATTTGGCTTATATTAAATAAAAAGGGTCATGCATTATCCATGCATCGCATTACTTATTCTGGCGGTCACTTTACGCGGTTGGTAATGAAGGGCCTTGGAGGGATGGATTCCTACATGATTTAGTTAGTACCGTGCAGGAGCATGGGTACAACAAGACCCTACCCTTGGCTCGTGGGTTCTATTGGCATCGGAGACGCTAACCGTGGGTGGCTGGGGGTCGCGTCTAAAGACCACCATTGTAGGGTGTGAGTGTGGACTACGAGGGCCACCTCACCGCTAGGCCTAGGACTTTGTGAACTATTGGATTTTTGGAAATGGAAATGTATTTTTGTGTAATACGGAATTCAAAGTTATGGGTAAAAACGCAGGTGCTAGAGCCCGATCGTGATTGGTGCCGATGAATCTCCAACCCTTATCTCAGAGGGCGTTAAAATCCAATATTATATGCAATACCAGTCAACTGCATATATTGTTTGGCATTCTGCGTGTGCATGCATTCATATGGTTGTAATAATTTGTTTGATAACTTGTTTGCCAGTATGGTATGAGAGATAGCTCACTAAGCTCTTGTAGCTTATTCCCCAATAGTCTTTCTTTTGCAGGTTTACATGCGATGGGATTAGGATAAGTCTCGAGTGCTGAGTGCGAGATGAAGATATGTACATTAGTATTAGAAGTAGCTGAGTACTTTTTAGATGATACATAGACATCCTTTGTAGAAAATATTTATTTATTAAACCTTACTATAATGCTAGTATATCGTGTCTTATTATTTGGTAGGGGATATCGATTCTCTGCGGTTCTGAGGAACTGTGGGATATCGAACATTCATAGTTATTTATAATTATATATTATGTCATGTTACAATAAATTAATTACTTGGAAATCATTAATCTTAGTGATTTATTATTTAGAGTCTTGCGATCTCTGACTTGCAAGACGGTTTTCATATCATGGGTGCACACATGTTATGAAAATTTTAGGTAATCCTACTAGGCCTCCTTTAGGGTCCTGACATGTGTTATATTTGATTTATTATATTTTATAATCTTTTTATTGTTATTAGCCTTATCGACTTATTGTATAGTTTAGGGCACTCGGACTTGAGTTAGGGTTCAACTACTAATTTCTTAGGGTTTACAGGAACCTTAAGAAATGTTTGTTTTATAAATTAATATTAGTGTTTGTAGGGTTTGTTATTTTAGATAATTGATTTTGACAAGGTCAAATCTATTATAGAATGGCATATACCATAGTTAGTAACAAAAGTTCGTAATATACCATAGTTAGCAATAGAAGTTCATAATTTCCAGAGCCTAACATCTTTATATAGAGGAACTATGAAAACCTTTAGTATTGTTGTTGCTCCTTTGACTAAGTTTATTAAGAAGAGTGTAGAATTTAAGCAGAGAGAGAAGATATAGTGGAGTTTTGAGGAAACTAAGAAGAAAGTGACCACTCCATAGTGTTAGTCTTACCTAATTTTAAAAGGATTTTTTAGCTTGAATTTGATGCTTCTCGAGTAAGAATTAAGCAGGGCTAGTGCAAGAAAGAAGGCTTAATGCATACTCTAGTGAGATACTTAATAGAGTAACTATGAATTATTTTATCTACAATAAGGAATTAAATTCATTTGATTGGGGCCTTAACAATGTGGTAGCATTACTTACTACTAAAGAAATTCATCATTTATATAAATCATGAATCTCCTAAATATTTGAAAGGACAATAAAAGTCATCTAGGAGATAAGTTAAGTAGATTACATTCATTGAGCATTTCATTAATGTGATTAAATACAAGCAATGAAAGATGAATGTTATTATCAATGCCTTGTTGCAAAGGAATGATCTAATTATTGTCTTGTAAACTAAGTTGCTTGGATTTAGTCGATTAAAAAGTAATATGCTACAGATGATTATTTTAGTCCTATTGTGGCTAAATTTATCGATGGAATAAAGATAGGTAGATGTTACTTAAAGAATGGTTATCTTCTTAAGAAAGGGAAGTTGTATACCTTTTGGTTCTATATTTGAGAATTACTTGTAAAAGAAGTGAATTCTAGAGGGTTATCAAGACACTTTAGTGAAAAGAAGACTAATGAGTTATTAAAGAATATTTTTAATGGCCAGGAATGAAGATGGATATGCTCAAGGTGATAGAGAGATTAAAACTATGGTATGATGTTAATATCAATTTTGTTTCGGAATTACCTAGGATTGACAAAGATAAAGATTCTGTAATGGTAGTTATAGATAGATTGAGCAAGATGGCATACTTCATTCTATATCATAAGATATATGATTCCATATAGTTGCTAATATTTTTGTATAAGAAATTGTAAGACTCTATAGATTATGGAAAAGTATTGTTTTTTACACAGATTTATGAGTTTCTTTTAGAAGACTCTTTAGAGGAGATTAGGAATTAAGTTGATGTTCAATACTTCAAGTCCTCTATAGATAGATAGATAAACTAAAGTCATGAGTCGAGCTTTGGGTGCTTTGTTGAGAGTTACCAAAGAGAAGAATCTCACTTATTGTGGTGCGAACCATGACCAAGAATAGACAATGCCAGTTGCTGGATGGGTCCAAGCTTGCAAAAAGCTCAAAAAAGGGCTAATGGGGAAAGGTATGAAAAGAGTGACAAAAGCAAATGAAGCAGTAAGCAAAAACCCACAAACAGGTCCAGAGGATATGACGTACTAAAGGAACGTTTGAGGACTCACAGCACAATTCGATATGACGCACGAATTAATCTGGTGAGGTTACTTGCCACCTAACCTTGCTTAAGGGAAATGATAAGAGTGATGACGAAAGTAAATAAGCAGTGTTTACGCAAGGAAGAAAGTATTCAAATGTATTGAAGGTTATCTGATCATCCTACAACTACAAGTACGGGGGTATTTATACTCACGAACTAGGGTAACTTACCCAAAAGGAAAAAGACAAAAAGGGCATTTCCTAAAGGGACAATGTACGTGGTATAAAGGGGAAAAAATGAATATACAAGGAAAATAATCATTGGTGCTATAGATTCTACATGTGATACTATACACATGGTGATGCAGCATTGGCAGGGTCGTTAGGAGATGCGGACAGATGGGCTTGTTCGAGTAGGGATGGCCTAATCAGTCTGAATTGACTCTCTCGACTTCTCGGTAAGGATGATGCCGAGTGAGTACTGAAAGAGTGGGTAGCTCAGTAATAGAAAGTAATCGTCAACTCAGCATGCTATAGAATAAAGGGCAGTCATACGGCACGGCATTAGAGGTGACTCGGCAAGCAAGTATTAGGCCTCGGTAGGGGTTGGTTAGAACATGAGGATTCATCGTACCTGCCCCTCTAGTCCTAGAGCTCGAGTACAGGTCAGGGGTCTTGCAGCTTGATTTCCATCGTTCCCTCTGAGTTGTTTTGGATTTAGGATCAAATCTGAATGTAGTTCACTCAATCCTTCGTTAGGGTAGTATGGACTGAAGTCGACAATGTTAAAGGTATCAAAAACCCCATAGTCTTCAAGTAGCTCCAACTTATAAGCATTATCACTGATTTTCTGGAGGATTCTAAAAGGTCCTTCCGCTCTTGTAGATAACTTGTTTTTCCTTTTGTTCGAGAACTGCTCCATGTTGAGGTATAGCCATACCAAGTCTCCAGGCTGAAATTGTTTAGCTAACCAACCCTTAGTCTTTTCACGCATTCTTCTAGCAGCCTGGTCGATGTACTGAGTGACCTTGTTATAGATGTGTTGAAGGGATTGTGCTCTGGCCAAGGCATCGAGGTCCTCTTACGCAAGTGCAGGTACAGGGGCATGGTCAAGGGCCAACTTGGGATTAAATCCATAGACCACTTTGAAGAGGGTCTGCTTGGTGGTGTCATGTATGGTTTAGTTATAAGTAAACTCGACTACTAGTAGGCAAATGTCCTAATCAACCAAGTTCTTGTCTACTGTAACTCGGAGCAGTGAACCCAAAGTATGATTAACCACCTCTATTTAGCCGTCGGTTTAGGGGTGACATGAGGTGCTGAAGAGTAATTTAGTTCCTAGCCAATGCCATAGGGTTCTTTAGAAATGGCTCAAAAACTTTAGGTCTCTATCGAAGACCGCACTTCTTGGCATGCCATGTATTCACACAACCTCCTGTAAGAAAAGAGAAGCAATAACCAAAGCGTCGTAAGTTTTGATATAGGGTACAAAGTGTGCCATCTTACTAAACCGATCCACAATGACCATTACAAAATCTTTTCCTCGAGGAGTTCTCGGCAGTTTGAGAACAAAGTCCATGCTTAATTCAGTCTACGACCTCGTCGGGACAAGTAGGGGCATTGCTTTCCCTTATTCGGCTCGGCACTTGGCCTTTTTAGATACAGTACAGCTTTTAACCACTCGATCCACATCTCTTCGCATTCTCAACCAAAAGAATCGACCAT
Source organism: Lumnitzera littorea (assembly GCA_024138015.1). Classification (NCBI taxonomy): domain Eukaryota; kingdom Viridiplantae; phylum Streptophyta; class Magnoliopsida; order Myrtales; family Combretaceae; genus Lumnitzera; species Lumnitzera littorea. The sequence continues at coordinate 66,672,975 of JAMXBB010000002.1, read as the reverse complement.
TTAATAGCTCATAGATCCTCCTTTCTCCAAAGTGTTCGAAGAGTCCACCGTTGTAGGCAACTTTAATTAATAAATTCTGTAAGGAACAAGTTGGCAAGCACAGTTTCCCCCTTCAAAACAAATAGCCAGCCTCTACATAATACTTATCTACTATTCTCCCATCTACGCATCACAAAATTATTGGTCCAAAGTGTGAATCCTCGAAGTACTGTTCTTTGATACTCAGAAAACCAAACAATTTAGTCTGTAGTTTTGATAAGAGCACATGCCTCCTCGAAAGAGCATCTACTACTACGTTGCTCTTTCCTTGCTTGTATTTTATCACAAAATTGAATCAATCAAGGAATTCAACCCATCTCACCTGCGCTTGAATAGTTTGGTCTGACTTCGAAGGTACCATAGTGACTCGTGGTTAATATATATCACAAATTCTCTCAACAGTAGATAGTGCCACCATACTTGTAGTGCTCGGATTAGTGCCAAGAGCTCTTTGTCATACATGGAGTAATTTAATTAGGGTTATCGGAGCTTCTCATTGTGGAAGGCAATTGGTTGGCCTTGCTGCATTAAGACAGCGCTTATTCTAATGCTTGACGCATCGCACTCTAACTCAAAAATTTTGTTGAAGTCAAGGTGATGGGAATCAAGCTATGGGGCCCTTGATTCGCAGCCAGGCTCAAAAACTAGAGGGGATGGCACATCGAATCCTTATGTTCTAACCAACCCCCCTTCCCCCTTAGGCCAAGTACCTCCTTTTCGAGTCACCTCTAGTGTCGTACCGTATGACCACCAATTGTTGTATGGTATACCGAGTTAACGATTTCTCTCTATTACCGAGTCGACCAATTACTTAGCCTCTTCCTTGCTGAGAAGCCGAAAGAGAAAGCCGGACTGACTAGCCCATCCCTACTCGAACAAACCTATGCGTCCGTACTTTTTGTATGCATCTCCTAACGACCTCGCTAATGCCATATCACCACATGTACATTATCATATGTAGAATCTATAGCACCAATGATTATTTTCCTTGTATATTTATTTTTTTCCCCTTTATAACATATACATTGCCCTCCTTAGGAAATGTCTTTTTTGTCTTTTCCCTTTTGGGTAAGTTGCCTTAGTTTACGGGTATAAATACCCTTGTACTTGTAGTTGTAAGCAATCAGATATTCTTCAATACACTTTTGAGTACCTTCCTCCTTGCGTAAACACTATTGTTTACTCTTAGCATCACTCTTATCCTTTTCCTTAAGCAAAGTTAGGTAACGAGTAACCTCATTGGACCAATTCATCATCACATCGAATTGTATAGTAAGTCCTTAGAAGTTCCATTGGTGTGTCATATCCTTTAGAGCTATTCATAGGTTTTGCTTATTGTTTTCGTCCCTTTGTTTTCACCCTTTCATACCTTTCCCCATTGAATCTTTTCAAGCATTCTACAAGCTCGGATCCATTTGGCGACCGGCCTTATCTATTCTTGGTCACAGTTCGCATCATCTTGGTATCAAAGCGGAGGTTTTGTGTGAGCTATAGTTAACTCTTCTTAGATTTCTGTTATACTCTTTGCCTATTTGAAACAGAGTCAGTTATTGAGTTCATTGACTGCGGTATTATTAGTTGTTCACTTTCTAAAGTGTCTGTTTAAATGTTGACTCTGTGAGGAAAAATGATAGACCCAAATATGAATGTTGCTACTAGTGATGATGGTGGAGCTATCAACCATAGGCATCAGTCTTAGGGAACTCCTAGAAGCACTAACGAGAGACTCGATGAGGTAGCTAACCTCCCGGTAGATCTGACCAAGCTGTTCATGTACTGTCTTACTGACCTACTGAGGCTGCACAAAACACTCCATAAGCTACTCAACTTATTAGAGGTTAACACCTAACTCAACCATTTCGAGGTGGAGGAGTTGGCGGACAAGTAAGGCAAAGGATAAACCTAAGAGAGCTTGATGAGGAGGAAGAAGAGTATTTTGAAGAGGAGCGTATACGAGTCGTCAGAGCATCCGATCATGTGAAGCTTTGGATTTCGAGTTTTAATGGGTCTAAGAATATCGACGAGTACCTAGATTGGGAAGAGAAGGTGGAGTGTGTGTTTGATTATTACTAATATGAGGATTACGAGAAAGTGAAGACTGCTGTTGTTGAATTTTCTAGATATGCCGCCATATAGTGGAAGAATTTTTAAGCTATGAGATGAAGAGAGGGGTATCGAGAGATTAATACTTGGCTTGAGATGAAGAGGGTGCTCAAAAACAGATTAGTACCGAAAACATATCTCTAAGATACTTTCACACGACTTTAGGAGTTGAGACAAGTAGGCCAAACTATTGATGAATATGTTCAAGAATTCCAAATGCTTATGATAAGATGCAAAGTGGAGGAACCACCTACCCGAACAGTTTCAAGGTTTGTCACTACGTTGAGAGGATACATTCAAGACATTGTGGAACTCCAGCGAATTAACACAACAGATGAAGCTGTTAGGATTGTCCAACAAGTAGAGAGGCAAAGAAGAAGCTGAGTAGCGACTAGAGTGTCGACTAGCCGACCAGGATAGGCAAGTAACTGGACATTATTGAGTACCAAGCTGAAAAGTAGGATAGATGTCAAAGTCGAGCAACAAAGTTGGTCTGAAGATCTAGTGCCGACCCGAACATATGAGAAAGGGTAAAGGTATAGCAGAAAGACTAACCAAATCAAATGCTTCAAGTGCTAAGGGTTCGGACACATGGCTGCTTAATGCCCAAACTGAAGGACAATAGTCATTAAGGGAGACACCCTGAAGTTAGATGTAGAGAGTACAAATGAAGAACCCGAAGAAGAGGAGGTTCTTGCCGAGAAAGAGTTGATTGAAGAAGACATGTATGTTGAGGACTTAGACCAGCTACTCATGATTGTCTGACGCACTATGAGCATGGAACCTTCATGAGAGGAGGAGCAAAGAGAGAACTTATTTCATATCACCTGCAAGGTGAATGAATAGATATATACCCTCATCGTGGACAGTGAGATCTGCACCAATGTGGCATTGGTCGACTTCGTCTCAAAACTGAGGTTGTTAACTGTTAAGCATTTGAAGCTATACAAGTTGCAATGGTTAAGTGACAAGGGAGCCTTACACGTCACTCGGCAAGTACTACTACTGATCACCATTAGTAATGACTCCCACCGGATTCTCTACGACATACTGCCCGTGTACGCTTCCCATGTGTTGTTAGGAAGACCGTAGCTGTTTGATAGGAGAGTCATCCACAATGGTTATAGGAATACCTACATGTTTAAGAAGGATTATCGGAAGATCACGTTGAATCTAATGCCGCCAAGAGAAGTTCACAAGTTACAAACGAAACTTGCTCACGGATCGAAGAAAGCTTTGGTGATTAGTTGAGTTGAGTTTTGAGAGGCCATTAACACCAATGAGCTAACCCTCCTATTGGTTAAGCAACTACTAGAAATGAAGGAGCGAAATGATTTACCTTAGGAAGTGAAGGAACTGTTGGCTGAATATGCTGACTTATTCCTAGAACAGTTGCCAGTAGGGTTGCCCCTAACTCAAGGCATAAAGTACTGCATTAACTTAATACCCATAATTGTACCATTGAATAAGCCAACTTATCGCATGAATCTCGAGCAAGCTTCTAAGCTTCAACGTCAAGTCAATGAGTTGCTGGAAAGAGGATACATGAGAGAGAGTCTCAACCCTTGTGTTGTACCTACACTTTTAGTGCCAAAGAAGGATAGAACTTAACGGGATGTGTGTTAACAGCTAAGCCGTGAATGAAAACATGATTAAATACAGGTATCCAATCTCGAGTCTAGAAGACATGCTGAATGAACTGGGTAGAGCCAAAATTTTCAACAAGATCGATCTCAAGTCTAGCTACCATCAAATCCACATAAGCATAGGAGATGAGTAGAAGACTGCATTCAAAACTCAACATGGGCTTTACGAGTGGATGGTCATGCCCTTCGGCTTGTCGAATGCCCCAAGCACCTTCATGAGACTTATGAACCATGTGTTGAGATATCTCATTGGGAAGTGTATCATAGTATACTTCAACGACATCCTAATCTATAGTGTTGACATACCAAGTCATTATGAACACATCAAAGCAGTTTTAGATATTCTCTGTACCGAGAGATTATTCGGCAACCTAAAGAAATGTTGTTTTTGCCAACATCAAGTAGTATTCTTAGGCTATGTAGTTAGTAGAGAAGGCTTGCAAGTTGATGATGAGAAGATCCGAGCAATTATTGAATGGCCAACCCCTACTACTTATGCCGACGTGAGAAGCTTTCATGGGCTGGCTTCGTTTTACCGAAGGTTCATCAAGAACCTCATTAAGACAATAAACTAGTAACAAAATAACTTAATATTTATATAAACACATAAATTGGTAATATTTCATAACTTTCATGCAAATTAAAGTACTAGATTGGTGTAAATATTAAAGGATCATTAACAAAGATAAGCTAACAAGCATAGTAGCGAGCAATTGATTTGTAGGTAAGTAGGATCGGCACTTCACCGTACTTCAGAGTATTGTTTAAGAGTATTTGAAGACCTTAATATGTGTCTTACTTGTGATTTCAAGTTAGTAACCTATATAGGTGCAACATATGTACATGGATATTGTATTACTGAAGTGCTAAACTTTATGTATTGATTGCTTTGTTGAATTCTAGGAAATTAGTTGATCACCTTAAGAGGTAAACTATAAGATCCACAATCAAGTATTTGAGATTCAGTTTATAGAATTTAAGGCAATCGAGCAAATTATTGATTCAACTCAAATTTTACGACGAAGTTAGAATTATTAGTAAAAGTGACCTCGTAAGTTTAAATTTAAGAAAATAAGTAATAAAATAAGAGAATATAAAATTTCCAAATTTTAAATATATTACTCATTATTTATTGAAAATGCGTAAAATGCGTTCTAATAACAAATGAATCGCTAAAAATAAATTATATGAATACTAAAAATTATGAAATGACATAAATAATATTTATGAATATTTATTTGTACCGTATATGAATTTACATATAAGTGGAAATATGCGTAATTACTTAAAATACGTAAAATAGGCTAAAATAATGTTAAATAATTAAAGAAAATGCATGAATAATTAAGGAAAAATCAAGAAAAATAGGAAAAAAAATGAAGAAAACTCTAGAAAGTGGTGGTGGCAATGCCCAAGCTGGCCAATAAGGCCTTGGTAGCCGAAGTTGCCAATTCTAGTGAGTCCAATCTTCCCCTCGATTTTACATATTTTGTTAAAAATACTAAATATGCTTAGAAAATTATGAAATTTGGTATTCTAAAATATTTTTGTATGCATTTTTTAGGAAAAAATATTATTTTGATGAAAATATGTCCCGTGATATATGGTACTTAAGAAATCTCACAAACCCAAACTTTGTTCAATTTAGAAATAAATAACTTTAAGAGTGTAGTTTTGAGCACAAAATTTTTTTATAAACTAATGAGGTGTTATACAACATTACTTTGAAGCCCTTTTTTAAAAATTAATTTTTGAAATTTTTAGATAATTTTTAGGCCTTAAAATGATACATAAAATGGGTAATTTGGGGTTAATTAAGTAATTAAAGGAGTAATTAAAGGAGTAATTATTAATTTAGCGATTAATTATATGTTTAAGGATGTTGAAATCTGATGAAGTGTGATATTTATGGCATTTAGGGTATTAGATGCAATTATTAGGATATTATGTAGTATATATGTAATAAGTAAAAATAGTATATTTTTAAGTTAATTTTGTAAATTAGGGTAATTAGGTGTAAAATCTTATTTGGGATAAATTTAGATATTTTAAGATTGTGATTGAAGTTAAGAGATGATATTTGAAGTGATGAGGATATTAGATGTGTGTATTATGTACATAATAGGTAATAATATATAATATGTGAAATAGAAAATATAATAAATAGAAAATATTAGAATAAAAATTGATAATATAATAATAATAAATTTGGTAAGAAACTTAAATTTAGGTGATAGCAAAAATGGTCACTTCCTTACCCTTAGTCAAATGACTAGGATTCTCAAGCCAAACACGTTAATATAAGTATAGCTTATACGGATTATAGAAATATCACTAGACTTGCATTATAACCTACTAGGGGAAAAGACTAAGATTCCCAAATGGGGATAGCAAAAATAGTCAATTCCCTACCTTTAGTCAAACTAAGTGATAAGAGAAGAGGTTGAACAAGGTTAGAGTCCATGGTTCAAAGGTAGTTTCGGGCGGGCGCATTTTTCCATTACACTAGCACCAGTTTGGCTCCGATTCGCAAAGTGCATAGCATTAAACTCTTTAAAACTTGGATTAGAGCAAGCGCAATTTATTTGATCTTACGATGATCAATCAACATCATGCGATGATATTTGTTTGAATATGCATTGCATCTAATTAACTTTGCTTGAAAACCCTGATTACTTAATGATTGATATGTACTATTATCTCCGTCCCACTTACTGCGCAAGTTGTCACTCACTCCCCTATAGTTGTTTTGCAGGTTTTTAGTAGATTCACTAATATTATAGTAAGTTTTAGAAAACTAGAGAATGTAGTTAAGGAGTGAGATTCAAGACCTATGGACTGTACTCTTATTTATTTGTCAGCTTTACTAACTTATAAGGAAACTAATAGGGTCTTTATTGGTGACCCTCTAGTTTTCAATTATGGATACTATTGCTATGCTTTGTTAACCTGTGATATTTTATAAACCCTTTACTAATTGCTCTATTTTCTCAAATTAATTTACTTTTAGAAATTTTTGCTAAAATTGAGATTTCATACTCAAAATGATTTATAAAGCTTAATTTTCTCGATTATTTGAGCTACAAGTTTATTTTCTAAAGCTATTTTGGAAAATTATATCATAAGTTTATATCCATTAGACTTAGAATTAAATATCTCGAAGTGAAAAAGTAGTAAATGCCTTATATAAGCTATACTTACATTAGTGGCTAAGTGGCTAGCTTCTAACTTAAATTGGTTTATACGACGGGGTTGTTACTGCTCACTAATTTAGGGCATAACACTGAACTGAATTACACCCACCCTTAACAAGAAGTACTAAACAATAACTTAGTTCCCATTCGATGCTAAAGAGTTCCTTAAAAATAGCTCAAGAATTTTAGGTCTCATCCGATACCATACTTTTCGGCACTCTGTGCAAGCGAACTATCTCCTGCAAAAACAAGAAAGCAATAGTCGAAGTATCGTTAGTTTTGGTGCAGGGCAGAGGTCAACCTTACTTTTATCTCAACAAAACTCCTCTCCTCTTTCTCTCCCTATTTGAACTCCACATTCTTCTTTGTTAGATTAGTCAAAGGCATTACTATATTACATACTAAATCCTTGGAAAAAGCATTAGTAGAACGATGTCAATCCATGGAAACTCCTTACCTCGGCATATGAGGTTAGGGTTAACCACTCAACAATGCCTCATACCTAGTCTTCATCAACTTTTAGTCCTCCTCTACTAACCACATAACCCAAGAAGATCACTTTCTCCTAATAGAAATAGCATTTCTTCAAGTTTTCGAATAATTTCTCTACTTAGAGGACATTGAAATAGCTTTAAGATAGTCAGTTCGCATTGCCAAATTAGCACTATAGACAAGAATGTCATCAAAATAGAAAATGACAAAGTTTCTTATCAAACCTCAGTAAACATGATTCATCGATCTCATAATTGTACTTAGGGTGTTTAATAAGTTGAAAGGCATGACCATCCACTTATACAAGCCATGTCAGATCTTAAAAGCAGTTTTCCATCATCTCCTTGCCTCATTCGAATCTAGTGGTATCCTGACTTCAAGTCGATCTTATTAAATACTCTTGCACCACTTAGTTTGTCTAACATATCATCTAGCCTCTGGATGGGGTATTAGTACTTAATCGTAATCTTGTCAACAACTCTGCTATCTACATACATATGCTAAGTACCATCTTTCTTTGGTACTAGCAATGCGAATATAGTATAGGGGATAAGATTTTCTCTCAAATATCCTTTCTCTAGTAGCTCATTGACTTGTTTCTAAAGTTTTGCAGCTTTCTTAGTATTCATTCTATAAGTTAGTTTGTTTAGTAGGGTAATGTCGGGTATCAAGTCAATGCAATGCTCTCTGCTTCTAAAAGGAGGTAATCCCATAGGCAACTGTTTAGGAAATAGGTTGACATATTCTTCCAGTAGTTCCTTAACCTTTAGGGGTAACTCAACTTGCTCCTTTAATTCTAATAGTCACCTGACCAACAAGAAGGTCAGCATGTTAACTTCAAGAATCTCTCGCAGCTCCACTTGACTTAAGACTATTGTTTTCTTGGTTCCACAAGCTAACTTAGTTTATAGTCTACTTATTTAGCTTGACATCATGGGGTTTAAGGTAATTTTCCTATCATCCTTCTCAAACACATATGTGTTCCTAAATCTATCATGCATAAACTCTACAATTAAAAAGCCATGGTCTGCTAACAATACATGAGATGCGCACTTGAGCAATACATCACAAAGAATTTCGTCAAAATAATTTCCAATTAAGATCTGTAGCAACACTTGTTGTGTGACATGTAGTGCTCCCTTCTTGTTTAACCAATGTAACTTATATGGCTTCAGATGTGAAATGGCTGGCAACTTGAGTTTCTTATTCAGGTTGATTGATGTAACATTTGTATAACTCCCACTATTTGCTAAGAGTGTACAAACTTGTTCATTCACTTTGCAAGTGATGTAGAACAAATTCTCTCTCTGCTCCTCTTTAGTAGAGGGTTCTAAACTCATCGCATGTTGGATAACCAAAGTTAGCTTATCCAGATCTTCAACATACATGTCCTCTTCAACAAGGTCACTCTCCTAGGTAGTAGTCTCTTCAAGAGCAACCTTCTCCTCAGGCTTCTTATAGTGTTATCTACATCGAGCTTCGGGACATCTCCCTTAATAATCATAGTCCTTTTGTTCAAACATTAAGCGGCCATACATTGAAACCCCTGACATTTAAAGATTTTATCTAGCTCATCTTCATCCTAAATCCTTGTCCCTTCTCATAAGTTCTCGATAGCACTTCACCATCAATTGATCAGCTCTTCTATTCAGCCTAGAAATCAACCCTAATGCTTAGCTCGACGCTTTGCTGAGCTCAGTAATTCCTTTGAGCAGGTCGGCCTAATGAACTAGTCAACTTAGTAGAGGTCAGCTCGGCCTATTCTTCCTCTGTCTTTCTACTCAATGGGCTATTATTATAGCCTTATCTAATGCAACGAACTGTTAAAGTTCTACGATATCTCAAATGTCACTTCTTAATCCAATAAGGAATCTGGATACTATTCGAGTCGGTGGTTCATCTACTTCTCATTAGATCATAAGCATTTGGAATTCCCAAACGTGCTCATCAACAGTTCGACTCCCTTATCGCAGCTCCTAAAGCCTAACAAAAGTGTCTTATAGGTAGGTATCCAGTATGAACCTATTTCTAAGAATCCTTTTCATCTTTAGCCAAATGTTCTCATGGTCTAGAAGTTCTTCCACCATAATGCAGCATATCTAGAGAATTCTACAACAGCAACCTTCACCTTCTCATGATCATTACTCATAATAGTCAAAGACACGTTTAACCTTTTCCTTCCAATCTAAATACTCGTCTGCATCCCCAAAATCATTAAAGCTTAAGATTTAAAGCTTCACATGGTTGGTAGCTCAGGGTGCTTGAGCCCACTTGTCTTCTTCTTTGTACTTTTCTTCTCTTTCATTGTCCATATCACCTAAGTCAATCCTTTTTCATACTTGTCCTCTTTCTCCTCTACCTCGAACTTGTCGAGCTGGGTTCTATCCTCTTGATGATCTAACAACTTGTGGAGTGTTCTACACAACCTCGATAAGTCGATAGGCCAATATATGGACAGCTCTGGTCAAATTGTCTATGAGGTTAGCCACCTAATCAAATCGTTCATCTATACTCCTAGGGGTGTTCTAGGGTTGTCATCCATGATAGATAACACCGCTATTGTCATCTCCAATACTAACATTGACACTAGGGTCTGTCATTCTCTTTTACAAAACTTAGTAACAAATTCAAGATCTAAGAAACAATAGACACTATTCTTCTAAGTAAAACAATCTCACATATAACACTCCTTTTTGCAAAAGTCCAACTAACCCAAGTACAACAACTACTCAAAAGAATGTCAAACCCAAATGAAACTTGCTTTGTTATCATATGTTTGAAACAAGGCAAAAAAATAACAATATCAGAGCTATCAAATCAATTCATCATCAAGAATTGAAGTTATTCATAAGAGGGAACAAATATTTCTTTTTTTTTTTAATGTGAATTTGACACAAAGCCATACCTTCAAGTATAGCTACCTTGTTATGACTTTAAGAAACGCTCAATTTTTCATGCTATAGTCACATTTTATTCATGAAATGGGTTAAGTTGGTATTAGTCTACATGTAGTAAAATAATTCTATTAGATCTAATAACCACAGTAAACTACTACTCCTTCTACCTACTTAAGCACTCACAACTAACTTTTATGCAACCACAACATACTATCACAACAAACAGTACTTATAAGAAAGCTCAAACACAACTTACTCAAACAAATCTCTTAATACCAAGATGATACAAATAGGTCCAAGGATTGACAAGGCCAATTACAAGGGTAAGTCTAAGCTTATGGAAAGCTCGAAAAGAAAGGTAAGAATGCATGTGAATGGCAATGAAAAGTAAAACAAGCAGACCCTTGATCCACTCTAAGGATATGATGTACCAATGAACTAATAAGGACTCAGGTTCAACTCAATATGATGTACGAGCTAGTCTAATGAGGTACTCACCACCTAACCTTGCTTAAGGGTTAAGATAAGAGTGAAGAAAGCAGTGGAGAACAATGCTCATAAAAGGAGAAGTGTATATTCAATATCAGAAAGAGTAAGATAATTTGCAGCTACATGTACAGTAGGTATTTATACCTAGGAAGTTAAGGCATCCTACTTAAAAAAAAAAAAAAAAGAGATGAAAGGGGTAATGTTTAAAATAAGTATGTTACAAGGAATGTCCAAAGGGTATAATTGAAAATACAACAAAAATAGGTATCTTATATAAAAGATTCTGTCACAAGAGTCCTTGGACACATGGTGGGTGATTAGTGGTTGTGCGCTTGGCAAAAATATAAACAATTTTTCGGCTAGCTTGGCTGCTATTAAGTGATGATACCGAGTCGAGGTGACAGTTCAGCAATGCCGAGCTGATTAGGTGACTTTTCTAAGCAAAATTTAGCTCAAACGTACTGGGTATAACTTGGATTTAGGTCGGCTGAATAACTAGTCAGATGGGTTGAGCTATTGCCTAGATGTGTATCGGGTTGACAACTGGAGACTATCGATGAGTATAAGAGGGTTCAGCTCAAATAGGGCATTAGGTCAATAGACTGTAGCAATTTAGATTCCTTAATTGTGATGCATAAAGAAAGAACCCGTCTAGCTATGCTTTCCAATCCTTAGGCTCGAGCTTGGACTCAGGTTTAAGTTAGGGGTCCAGTAGTCCGATTCCTATCATGAAGGTCTTAGTGTAACCTTAACCTTCTTCTTAGGCAATTCAGGCAAATATACTGAATCATTAGAATTCACAGGATTGTTATCATCTTACCCCTGGTTCTAGTCTATCTGAAAATCCTTACAGAGAAGACTAAGTATGTCATCATTCTTCTTGTTAAGTTCTTGATTCTCTTTGGCTAAATCAGTGCAAAGCTTCTCCAATCTAGCGAAACGCTATTTGTCAATATGCCTACTATCTCCTTGGAGGTGCTAGGGAGAAGAACCAACACCTAACATTTTGTTATTCTTCTTTTTACCATGTAAGTGGATTCTTTTAGAAACAAACGGCATCAAATGTTGTCGATTGATTTTGGTATGGAACTTTGATCTTGCAAAAGTATAAGCAAAAGGATAAGGTGGTTCTGGAGTTAGTCTAGTGTAGCCACTCTGATACTTAAGTAAGAGAGTGTTTAAGGACAATAAGCGAATAAGTAGGCAAAGTGTTAAAGAGCGTAAGAGAGTCCTTACAGTGCTTTCTTTCCCCTATTTATAGGCATATATCAAATACCTATAATAATAAGTAATCATTGGTCGTAGACTACGTGGCAACTCTTTAATTAAGCACATGCCTAAAGAATATGATTAGTGGTCGTTATGTAATAAGGTCATGCAAGGCTACAATTGTTCGCATCACTTTTCAAATTTAAATATGTAAGTAGGTTGGGCCTTAGTCCCATTAGATTAGTTGAGCCATCAAGGCCTTAAATAGAAAACAGCGCTAGTTTGCGGCTCAATAACCGAGGTGTCGAGCTATGTTGTTAAGCAAAATTCTGCTATCAATGCAAAATATATTTTATTATGTAATATTGCATAACAAAATAGTTTGTCTTGCTAAGTGAGTTATATGTATTTTAAGACTAGAAGTATCTTTTAAAATACACTTCTATAAACAAACTTTCTATTACGTATCATCAAATTTATATAAACTCAACAATACTACTTTTACTAAATTTGGACAACTAAAAAAAAAAGAGAGAGGATATTTTCTATGGTATTATGGGAAATATTGTCCTACATTGACCTTTTCATAATCAAAAGTGTGATTTGACCAATAAGATCTATGTTTTGATACGATTAAAATGATATATTAAAAGTATTATATTGATTTAGAATATTAAGAATAATTCTAATAAAATATAAATATACAATGAATACATATGCATGTATAAATACTTCTACATACCATATAAATGTTTATAATATATTTATGCTAGTATCCTTATGGTTTTCAATAAAGAGGAACAATGTACGTAAGGGTATACAATATAAAAGTATAGTCATATCACTTTTTACTATATAAATGAATAGGTCATAATAGATAGGTTAATCAAATAGATAAAATCCTAACATTTTGTAAGTTTTACGAAAACTAAACATAGGTATTGATATATAAGATTTCCAAGCAATTAAGAGCCCCATGTTACCAACCTGCTTAAGTGAGCAACTTTACAAGTAAGTGAAAATTTTGGAGACTGGAGTATATGCTTGCTTGTGGTTATAGGTAATTGATTATGCATATGCTACAACTGTGATTGGATATTAAAGTGTTGATTGGTAGTTAAGATACATGTTTTGCCATGCAACTATGAAATTAACTTTGTTTGAATGTTTGTGAATCAATTGCTCACCCTTGACTAGGCTAATATAAATATAAACTAAAATTTTAAAATGACATGCATTAGATCCTACTAGGGCATAGTTAGGATTATTCAGCCAAATTTTGACCCCTTTGAAGAGTTGTAGTATGCCAACCTTTTCCTACTCTTAGTGAAACTAAGTGATTGAAGAGGAAGTTTTAGTAAAATTAGGGACAATTAGGTCGAACCGATTCTAGAACCCATCTCAAAACTGGTTGTATGGGGCTGAACCGGTTGCTAAACCTGCTGGTTTCTTAAGTTTAAGATGGATTAAGGCATCAAACCTAGCAGGTGACTAAGTCTAGACCAGTCAACATTAATACATATATATATATACACATACACATACACACACATCAAACCCTGAAGTAGTAGAGTCATAATAGTCTCATCATATAAAGAAATCTAAGATAGAAGCTGACCTTACAACAACTATCACGATCTAATTTACACAGGGTGTTTACAATAAGCTTATTTTGAAGTAAATAGTTCATATGAAAATGCCATTAATTTATATGCGAAAGTCTTAAAATACTTATTAAAACTATGATAATTTAGGAAATATTTACATAACTTAGTAATATAAATTAAGAAAATATTTACATAGTTTGTTTCCAAAAGACTAAAAGATAAATGTAGAAACTTCAAAAAGTTCAATAGTTCCCTAAGTTTATATCCTCACTCCCTTAAATTCTAGCAGTCACTAACCTTAAGGTAGTTATAACATGTCATCCTAGTCAGTACTTGCAAAAAGATCTATATGAATGCAGGCAACCAATCACTCAATAAATAGGGATGGAGATATAAGACTATACGACAAACACAAATATGGTTATCAAACAATTAATTAAATGAAATGCAACAAACAAATGCCATCACACGACTTTGTCTAGTTCATCACGAGATTAGAGAAATTGCACTCGTTTTAATCCAAGTTTAAGGAGTTTTAGCGAGTATGTAATAGCTTACAACCAAACCAAGCTTGTGCAATAAAGACATCCCTCCTCTTATGACTACCTTCGAACCGCCATCCTCATCTTTACTACAATCTCCTCTCTTGTCACTTAGATTGACTAAGGATAAAAAAAGAGACCATTTCAGCTATCCCTTTTGAAGGGGTTGATGTTTGTTAGAAAATCCTAATCGTCTCCTAATAAGTTACAATACATGTCCAGTTTAGAATTTCATGTTTAATATAGTTAAATTTGGTTTAAGGTAACCAATCAATTTCACATACTTCAAATAATTGCAAACCAGTACACAGTAAGCCAATGGTATATAATCAAGCTTACAGGTATATAAACATATGCATACGTACACACATGCTACTTACAAATACAACCAAGTATAACCTTAAGCCTCCAAATACTATAAAACAATACTCTGAAATACAATTATATATTGATTCCAAACTTACCTAGATTTCCTACTTGCTCACTAAGTTATGACTTGTGAAGTAGCATTGCCACTAATCTCTATAATACAAATATCATTTTAGTATTCATATAATTACTATATATAGGCTTTTATTTGTAACTCAAATTGTTATCTTTAGTTTAAGATTCTACTATACTTAGTTTTCTATGTTTTAGGTCTCTTGGGATTAGTTTCACATTTAACTAGCCTTTGATTCGGTCTCTAATTCATAAATTTTAAGAATACCCTCTAACTTATCCTTTGGAGTTTAACAAACTACACAAAGTCTTTGATTTAGTTTTTGATCAACTTCTTAGTTTACCACATACACCCGGTCTCTAATCTAGCCTTTGAATTAGCCTCCAATCAAAATGTACTCCATAATTTAGCCAAAATTCCTGCAACTCAAACATATACTCCCATTCTTTAGTTAAGGGTAGTAACCTGATGCATTACCAGTTAGCGGTCCCATTACTCGTGCGCACCTTCGAGGCCTCTAATCCCTCTCCCAAAGAATTCTCTCTTGGTAACCTACTAATGATGAGAAACTGTACATCAAAGAAAGGTGGTTGAACTCCCCGAGCTCCTCACATTATCATACGTTGATCTATACACTTAGTAGTAATGGTGTCAACCATTCCCTTGCCGAGGACCTTGTGTCGAGTATTCCGACCAACTGCTGCCAAGAATCACTTGCCAAGTGATGAGAGACTCACTTAAACGACCGAGTAGTTTTCCTCAGCATACCACCATCTCTCTCATCCCGGCCCCTTTAGTATTGCAACATTTTGACCCTTCTTGCCTACCGTGCTTAAAGAATATTCATACTGGACCAATGTTGCACTGCCAACTGTCCACCTTATCTGACATTTAACTACTTTTCCATTTTTGGTTTGTTATCCTTTTTACCCTTTTCGTATGTACTAGGAATCCCCTCTTTGTAAATACTTTCTTGTAATTTCTTTATTTGTAATTTCTTTATTTGTAATGCTGCTATAACGACCCTAAGAGGGGCTTAGTAGTATTGCCTAGAATTTCCATATTACGTGTGCACCCATGATAAGAAAATTGCCTTGCAAGTCAAAGATTGCAAGACTGTAAATAGTTATTCGCTAAGGTCTTCAATTTTAGTTTATTAACTCATTATATAATATAAATAATTATGGATATCCATTTTTCCACAATTCCTCAGAACTGTAGAGAATCGGTATCCCCTACTAAAATAGTAAAATAAGATAGACAATTCCAGAAAATTCTAAACTTACTAAAGATACCAATCTTAATTGAGATATTAGTCGTTTTCCGGAACATTTTGAATTAACTACACTAGCTTTTCATCATACTTATTCAATGGTAGCACTCTGCACTTGGTTCCTATCCCTATCCCTATTCCAACTATCGATCAACCTGCAAAGAAAATAACTGTTGGGGTGTAAGCTTATGCTTAGTGAGATAATTACCCTCATCAATACCGTATGGCAAAATTTATTAAATGCATAATCATATGAATGCATGAACAATCAGTATGCTAAACAACACATGCAGTAACCTAAGAATTGCATACGACTCAGAATTATGCCCCTTGTAGTCGGAGTTTGGAGATAATTAACCAACCCAAACCAAAATCCAAGTTCTAGACCTTAGGTTTTAATTCATTTGCACTATTGTGCTTAAGTCAAAAACAAAACCATATATATATATACATAGATTGTATATAATATACTTTCTTTCTAGACAATAAATCGTAGTTTCAAAATCCTAAGTCTAGCAGTGTGGTGACCTCTGCAATCCACAAACATACGCCCTACGTAGAAGCCACAAGACTTGGCCCCTCGCCGAGGGGTGGGTGTCTCCTAATGCCTAATAAGCCCATCAACTTAGGATAGAGACTCAATAAAAATGATGACATAACTAGTGCCCAATCCTGTAGAAGGCTCATCCTCCTGTGAGTCCCTTCCCATCTTCTAAGTAAAGTGGCAATCAGTGTCATCTGAATGCAATATAGGGAATGCATGATTCATTTTATTTCTTAATCATATAGATAGTTAATCCGATTTTTCAAGGTGATTAGACAATTTCATTCCATACAATCGTATGTATAAATTTATCACAACAATTCCCATTATTATATAATTAACAAGTCATAGCATTCAGTTCACAATTCCATACACATACATTTCCCAAATCCCACAAGCATCCAAATTTATATATATATAAGTTTAGGTGCATCTATTCTATAAGCAAAATCAAATAAAAAGTCATCGGGAATTTACTCACTCCGCCATGCGGATCAATCAAAATAATCCAGGATAGGTTGTCTCCCAAAAGCCGGGTCCCCTGGACATCGTAAATATAATCCTATATGGATTTGAAATAGAATTTGGAAAACTAAACTAAAACCCTTTCAGTTATACTTTTGACTTGGCTTCATATTTTTCCCGGTTTTTACTTAAAGTTTAATCGCATATAACTTTCTCGTTTTAAATCCGATTTTTATGATCTTATAGTCAATCTTCATTGTTTTCAAGTGTACTTTAATGTGGTGAGGTTATATTTTTGTGATGAGGCACGCAAAACTGCCCATAAGTCAGAACAGTAGTGATCCTCATGATTTGGAGTACTTTTGGGCTTTGTTTGGTTAATGAGCTTTTTAGTAACTTAGGAAATTCTTTAGGCTTGGGCTTAAGACTTTATTCCAAACTTAAAATACTCCTTAAGGTTAGATTTTCAACTTTGGTTTACACTCTTGGTGCTAACAACAACTCCTTGGGCTTTTATGTGGGTTTAAGTTATCAATTGGGCTTATTTTTTATTCAAATCAAAGTTAGTGACTTTGTTGGGCTTATGGAGTCTTAGGTGAACTTCTTGTGAGCTTCAAAACAACCTTTCTTAATATTTTAAAGTGCTGGTCAGAATTTTAATGAAGGCCCAACTTAGAGTTCTAGGCTCGTTTTGAGAGTTTTAGGCTCGGTTTGAAAGTTTTAGGCTCGATTTTAAGTTTTAGGCTTTATATACTTGCTATACTTGCTTTGGTTTATCTTTTTACTATGTTCACTTGGTTTTATTATATTTTTAAGTGGCTTTTACTTATGTTTCAGATCTGGTCGTGATGAATCCATGGGGTTCTCACTTAGTTTTTCAACTTCTTTCATCATTTCCTTAAGTTTAAGGGTTAGATCATGAATCTATGCTACTTATATTCAAATCTTAACTTAAATTCTCTTCTATGGGATGATTACTTAGCTCATACTTCACATGAAAATAGTAGATCTCATACTTATCACACCTTTCATATCATAGTTCATATCTCAAAAGGTTAGTTTCTTCATAAAAGTTTCATGTAATGGATTTTCCTTTACCTAAAGCTAAGTTTGAGCATCTTTAACTTAATAGAAATGGAAATAACATCTAAACGACTCACATACACTCTACATCCAGCATGATGTCTCCCCATTCATGTACACATTTCATGATTTTCTAAACTTAACATATTCCATTCCAAGTGTTAAACATATATCTTCACATAATACCAACTTAGCATACTCATATTTCAACTTTGATGTAAAGGGGTTCACAAGCTTACTTCTTAAGGTAGTCTAGCTATTTTATCATCTTATGATCATACCAATATCTTCATGAAAACATGGTCTCCTAACACGTAACACTAAACCACTAACACAAAGAAACAACTTACTCGTCCTCAAAGCGAAAACAAGGTGGTGCTGCAACTAAGTTTCCTCTTAGCTCGTTGTCTTCCTTCCTCTTCTTGTAAGTTCTTTTGAAAACTAGAGTCTTGATCTTTGAAGTAGGGCTTTGAGAATGTTTTAAAGTTCCTAAAAGTGGTTTTTGAAGTTGACAAATAGAGGGCACAAAATAAAGCTTGGTGCCATGAGTATGGAAGTAAAAATAGTGGCGGAAATGTTGGGATTTTATAGGGTTGGATTTCTTCCTTTGATATGTGTTTAAAATGAGAGAAAAGGAAGTGAAAATGAGAGTGAAAGAGGGAGAGAGTGGCAGATTTTTGAATAGGAGGAGAAGTGTGTTCAAGAAGCTTTAATTGGTTGTCTTTTAGTATGCACAAATGCCAACTTTTTGACAAGACTAGATGATGTAAGCATTAAGAGGTAAATAGTAGATGTGTAAGACAATTGAGTGATTGAAAGTTTACAAGGTATGGCCTCCCTTAGGATCTCTTCCCAACCGGCCATAAGGTGTCCTCTTTGGGCATTGAATTGTCTTGTCACTTAATTAAAAATTGAACACATAAAATAATGTGATAACTTGTCCATATGTAATATAAGTGAAGGGGTGATAAGGAAAATGTCTTATCACTAGATTTTTATAAGTTATCAATTGATAAATGATTCCAACTTTCAATTAATAAGTTATTTAGGGTGATTGGTTGGTTTACTTATTCATGTACACAAGTCTTATGCATGAAGATAAGGAGATTGTCTTATATGAAATTCTTTTGGAGTTTGTTTCTTAAATTGATTTGTATGTTATGATTTAATTCTTATAAAATTATGAAAATTTCTAGAGTTGGAATAAAATTATTCAAATTAAATTATCAATTAGTCGCTTAGAGTTATAAGTCCTTAATTGTTTTAGGGTTTAAGGTTTTGAGTGACTTAGAGTCTGTAGTTTTCGTAATTGAGTTTTATCGATAATAGACTTTTGAATTGGAAAATTAAATTCATTTTTAAATGCAAACTTGCATTCTTAGCTTAGTTTATCCTTGGGAATATTTGGAAAGTGTTCTTAGTAGAATCAAAAGTTCGCTAAAAAGTAGGGTTTACAACTTATCTATATGTAAAATGGCTTATAAGTGAAAATAAAGGAATTGTCTTATATTAAATTCTTTTAAGGCTTGATTCTCAAATTAATTTGCAAGTTGTGATTTGCCTCTTAAGAAATTTTAGAGTTTTCAAGAGTTGAATAAAATTTATTAAAATTATATTTTTAATTATTCATTTAGGATTATAAGTCCCAGATTATCCTAAGGTTTAGGGTTCGAGTAAGTTTAAGTATGTTTTAGGGTTTTTTACCAACTCGAGAGTAATTGGCTTACACTTAGGAGCTTGAGGTTCAATTTGCTTAATTATTTTGAACCATCACTTTATTATGCAACATATATATATACAATAGATTATGAAAAGAGAAGAAAATTGCTTAGTAATATATTTATATACATATATATATACATATTGTAGGGCTACTAATGTACATAAGTAAAATAATTTTTGTAAATTCATTAATTTATTCCTTTTAATTAGCTTAGTTTTGTTGTTTATTATTTCTTGAAATAATCCTTGATTCGTTCGTTATCAGTTTTATATGATTTCACAAAATTATTGATAATTTTATTGATTTATGGCTTTTCAAGCATTAAGATAATTTTATAGAGTTTTAAAAATTTTTATGATTTGATATTTACGATTTCTATTAAGTTTAGGTTTACATTTTTAAAAGTACATGTATGTAGGGATTGGGGTTTTCTTACATGATTAGAGTTTTCAAATCGTATAATAGGGCCTTTCAAATTCGTTTTAAGTTCCAAGTTTAAAACTTTAGTCGGTTTTCATCTTATATGATCTTGTCAACTTAGGAAAATATCTACGATACTTAAGTCTGACAACATGTTTATAAGGTTAAATTTACGAAGTCTACAGCTGCCCTAAGGACTTACTATAAATAGTCCTTTTCTCTTATAAACTGAAGATAACTTATATCTTAATATTGAATACTCTATTCTTGTGAGACAATCCTCTTTAAGTCCATACCACTTATACTCTTATCTAATCTTGCCGAGTAGCTCAGGATTAGTGGCGAGTGGACCTTGACATTAACTTATGTGCCGTATTAAGTGAGGCGTCAAGTCGTGTTGTGTTCATTGGTGAGTCACATCCTCCGAGTAGCTTTACGTCAACTACTCTTGTTCGGTTGTGAACCGTTTCCCTCTAATTTTCTTTGATATCTCGAAGGACCCATTTCAGTTCAATTTGCCCCAGTAAGTCCTAGTAATAACTGAGCTCCTATACACACCATATATTTCTGGTATCAGAGCTTGAGGTTAAGACCAAGAGCTGTATAATGTTAGTCTGCTATGTCTACTATTCGAGATATTTGTGTATAAAAAGCATTTGCATGAAGTATCCTTATTGAAGCTTGTATTGAGAATGTCAAACCCTAATGTATAGGGAGAGATTTACAATATCAAGAGTAATGCCTATGGTCGTAGTCGAGTTAGCCAACAAACACCACATATTATTGATGAGCAGATACAAGATCTTATTGCTATTATGGCCAGCTTAGCTATCTCAGTAAATAAAGTCTTAGAGGCTGGACCACATGAAAGAGTTACTGAGTAGGGCCGAGAAACGAGAGATAGGCTGAGGAGGTAGATGAACGAGCGAGCTCCAGAAGCCTTTCTTGTGAACCAACTACCACCTAACATGCCAATAAAGTCACGAGAAGAAGGTTAGAGTTGGATGAAGTAGAAGAGTACGAAGAGGAAGAAGACCAGTATGATGGGATGGATGAGCGTGAGTTTAAAGCACCAAGAGGTGCCAAGCATCTTAAAGTATAGATTCCAAGCTTCAACAGGTTTGGTAGTGCTGATGACTACCTCAATTAGGAAGAGAAGATAAAAAAGATATTCGATTTCTACGATTACGAAGATGCTACTCGCATTAGGGTGGCCGCGCTAGAATTTTTTGGGTATACGGCAATGTGGTGGAAGAAGCTACATAATGTTCGTTTGAGGGCCCGACACGAAGTCTGAACATGGAACGAGATAAAAAGAGTTATGAGAAGTAAGTTCATTCCCAAACACTACAAGCAAGACATTTTCCGACGACTCTAAGACTTGAGGCAAGATAACAGATCCGTAGATGACTATGTTCGAGAGTTTCAGTTGCTCATGATATGATGTGATGTCAATGAGCTTGAGACCCAAACTATAGCACGGTTCATCTCGAGACTCTAAGCTGAAATTAGTCATGCCATGGAATTGTAGAGCCTCATAACTCTAGATGAAACGATCCATGCAGCCCAAAGAGTTAAAAGGCAACAGCAGAACCAAGTTAGCCGAATATTGAATAACAGAACAATGATGCCGAGTAGGAATAGCCTGTCAAGTAGGGCAAGGAGTGACAGGGCATCAAACAAATTCGAGGTTGAACTCTGAGGTCACATGCCGAGTCGACCAGATGAGGGTTAAGGTAAGAGCAAGACTAAGGAACCTGAGATCCAAAGAGACCAGGGTCAGAGTACAGGACAGAAAACTCGAGAAATCAAACGTTTTAAGTGTCTTTGCTATGAACATGTAGCTAGTTAATGTTTGAACCACCAAGTCATGACCATTAAGGGAGATAAGCCCCAGTTTGAAGTAGAAAGTGCAACTGAAGGAGAGGAAGAAGTGGTAACCGATCAGATGCTGGAACAATTTGAGGAAGATTTGGGAGCCGAGATACTCCTTGAGGGCAGTGCTGAGTATTGCTTTGTTGTTCGACGATCTCTTAGTACTTTTGTGGCTAATGAGAATGAGCAAAGAGAGAACCTCTTTCATACAAATTGTCGGATGAATGGTAAGCTATGCGCTGTGATTATTAACGGAGGGAGCTGCACCAACATCATCGTGTAAGGGGTTGTTAAGGTTATAAAATTGCCAACTCTTCCACACCCCAAGCCGTACAAGATTCACTAGCTGAGTGAGAGAGGAGGATTAGACATTTTCAAGCAAGTCAGGTTACTAATTACTATTGGTGATAGATATAGGGATGAAGTGTTGTGTAACGTCCTGCCCATGTATGCCTCCCTGATATCAAGCAAGTGCACCTATCAATTTTAATATAGCGGATGTGAGTCTGAGTCGATCCCTCAAAGACTTCAAGTACTAATATTAACTTTAGCTCTATTATCTAACCGGAAAATCATGTTGAGTTGAATGAATTAAAAATACTAAAATTAACAAACTTACCTAATTATAAGACTTGATTAAGCAATTTAGAAAGCAATAAAACTAAGAACGACTTCAAGAAGGTAATAACGTATTTAGGAATTATTTCCCCTAGTGTTTAACATGTGACCGCTTAAAATATATTCAATTCAATTTCTATTATTCTTGATCGGAGGGATTCACAATTAAAGTTAATACCTTTCTCAAGCATATTAACCCTAATCCTAAATTATTTATAGGAATCTCTTCACTTAGTAATATAATTTAGAATCGCATTAATGTATAATGAATTCCCATACAAAGAAAAAACAACTTTCTGGAAGAAACATGTATCTTATCTCTAAGTATACATGTAATTCTCTCCAATTATGCCAAGATCTAATTACACATGTAATTTCTCAATCATCATGCATAATATCATAGATTGATATTCTAGAAATATCAATTAACAATTAAATAACATAATTGAATTAAGAAAAGATAGAAACTTTATTGAAAATTATCAATCTATCTAATAGTCACATGAAACCCTAAGTTCCATAATCCTAAATACACGACTTCTAAGTCATCATAATGAAACTAAAAACGAGTTCCAACAAAAGCATAAAATAAAACATAAAAAAAAAACCCCTTTTGTTGACAATAAATCTCTTCAATCTTGAAGTAGGGTGTTGCTTTCGCCTTTTTCCTCTCCTTCTCTTCAAGTCTCTTCACTTCTGGAGTGTCCAATCTTCTTTTCGAAACCCTAATATGTCCTTTTATAATGTATTGTAAGGTTTCTGTTTTCATCACCAAACACGGCCTGGGACACGGTCGTGTCCCTAGGTCGTGTAACTTTCTGACCTTAGCAATTTTTTCTGGATGGACACAGCCTGGGGACACAACCGTGTCCCAGACTGTGTAACTTCATAACTCATTCATTTGAACTCTAAATTGAGTGAAACTTGATTCCTTTTCTTCGTTTTCAATCCAAGAACGCGTTCAAACCTTGAAATCAAAATTTTCCTCAATTAAGTATCGATTTTTTTAAAGAAAACCAAAAATGTAAGGGAAATACTATAAAATCACTATATAAAATATGTTTAGAATAAGAGTTATTAAATTTCCCCACACTTAAGCATTTGCTTGTCCTCAAGCAAATAAATCAAAACAAAACTTTTGGGAGAAGAAATGCTAAACAAAATTTATCACTATTTAGGAAACCGATGAATGAATATACTTGACCCGTAGAAAAGTAAGAAAATCATTCTCAACTGACTTGCAATAATAAAGTCAACCAATTTCATCCTTAACAATATCATAATTTCACCTGACCATATTCAAATGCTCCAACAATACTTAATACTAGAGTTCATTAGTTAATTTATGAAAGTCGAAGTTTACTCGAATCATTTAACCAAGGATTCTTAAACTAAAAATTGGATTTAACATCTCGCCAATTGAGAAAGAGTCATAAAAATTTTGTCCATTTGACTAAAGTGTATACAATTCTCTCTTCCATCTCACTAAATGCCATAATCTTAAAGCAAACACATTTTACATCCACTCATCCTCTGATCATCCCCCTGGTTCATGCTTTTGTTAGGAGGTCTTTTAAATTTACCTTATTTAAGCACAATTGTGTTGGTAGAGGGAAAGAATCTCGCTATTCTGACGGACCAAGACCGATCCATACCAACTTATTTCTTATATGGATAGCGAGAAAGAACCTTACTCTTCTGACGGACTAAGGCCGATCCATACCAATTTTTTCATTAGAATTGGCATTGGGACTCGATCTTACTCTTCTGATGGACCAAGATGAATCCTTACCAATTTTTTCTATTCATACAATTTTTTCTATCCAACCACCTCTTCCTCACCACCCTCATCATCTTCTTCCTCACTCTTACTATCCTCATCATGTGCATCCTTGCCACACGTAGTTCAAACGAAGATAGAGGGAGAAAAGATTAACAGTGAAGAATATTGAAAGAATTCTCATTGGGACATTTAAACAAACATGTAGAGTGCATCCACAAAACTAGTTAGTGTAAAAGAAATGACTAGCAAATGCATCCAACTAATTATACAATAGACCCACTACATTACAATCAGCTTAAAAAGCAGGCATCCCAACACATCAAAGACGCTAAATGACCCAAAATCACTCTCACAATGCTAACCCTAACTGGCGTGATTGAATAATGATTATCAAATTGGCAAACAAAATTCAGATTTGAGAGATCATAAGGAATATCTAACTAGAAGAGGCAACATAAAGACATTAAAATCGAGCAACACAAGGCAATTGTGCATGTCGAACATGAAAGAACAAAAACGAAATAAACTGTTAGACTAAATGCATGTACTAATTCCCAAAAGTCTTAAATGTCAAGTAGCTAAACCTGCCTAAACAATGAGGAAGATAAAGTAAAAGCAATGAGGAGAACTTACTTGGATCAGGAATCGTGATGTCAGGAATCATAATGAGAAGATGGAGAGAAGAGAGAATATGAAATGAATATGTGTTGAGGTTTATGAGTGTTTGAGAGAGTGTGTGTGTGTTTTAATAAATTGCAAGTCGTGTAGTGAGTCGTATGGGTGCTGGGCGAAGACGGGCTGGGATACGACCGTATCCCACGCCCGTATAACTTGCTGTGTTGGCAGTGTCTTACCTAGGCGGACACGGGCTGGGACACAACCGTGTCCTACGCCCGTGTAACTTCCTGTATTCGATCGTAAATTCTGGATGCACACGGGCTAGGACACGACCGTATCCCATGCCCATATAACTTTCTGTTGGTGGTCGATAATACTGGGCGCACACGGGCTAGGACATAACTGTGTCCCACGCCCGTGTAACTGTCTGTGGTGACACATTGAAGCTGGGCGCACACGGGCTGGGACACAACTGTGTCCCACGGCCGTGTAACTGTCTGTGGTGACACATTGAAGCTGGGCGCACACGGGCTGGGATACGACCGTGTCCTACGCCTGTGTAACTTTCTGTAGTGATGGATTAAAGGGGCCTGGATGGACACTGGCTGGGACACGACCGTATCCTATGCCCGCGTAACTTTTTGTTCTGTTTTTTTTTTTTTTTTAGCCTAAATTCATGAATTTAATTTAAAAATAAAGGAAACTTAAAGAAATAAAAGTACTTAAACTAGAAAAATAAGACAAAGAAAACTAAAGAGAAGAAAAAAAATGAAACTAAAAGGGAAAAGCCTATGACTAAAATTGAAACAAATAAAAGAAGCAAGGCAAAGTTAGATAAAAGAAAAATAAAATGGAATAAACTTAAAGAACTAAAGTGTAAGCAAAGTTAGACATGGGTTGCCTCCCAAGAAGCTCTATAGTTAACGTCAATAGCTCGACGGAATATGTCTTTTCATTCATGATTCTTCATTCAGGTGAAGATAGGACTCCTCCTATATCTCGCTTTTGAACTCTCCATACGAATGTAAATTTACCCTTAGGCCATCGGCTTTGCCAATTCCATTTCATTGGTGCATAACTTCCATAGTTTCTCTCCTTATCATGCCACTTATCAAATTCATGTAGTCTAAACTTCTTCATTTTGTCTGCTTTTAGCTTAGATGCGGTTGTCATTGAAAGTTTTGAACTTTTCACCACAAAGACATGTTCCAAATGGTTTCTTGACAGTTTTGGTTCCAAAATTGGTGGCTTCTCATTGAAGGATCTTAACCTAGGATCCTTTGGCTTGTGGAGTGGATCAACCCCCTTCTTGTCTACAATGGATTCATGAACTTCTATTTAAGTTACCACTTCTGCACGATTGGGGTTGGTCACCAAATTTTCATCTCCCTTTTGCAAGCAATAGCTTGAGGAATCTTTGGCAAGCGTTTCCTTTACACATGTAGATATAACAACATTAGTGGCATTAACATTGTGACATATGTCCTCTAGGTCAAGAAATTTGTTCGTTGCCTCTGGAGTTTTAAAAATTATTTCATCACCCCCGACCCGTAATATCAACTTATGCTCACTAACATCAAAAACAGCCCTAGCAGTGGCTAGGAAAGGTCGACCTAAAATTATTGGCACCTCAATATCTTCATCTATATCAAGTATAATGAAATCCATGGGAAAGATGAATTTGTCTACTTGCACTAAAACATCCTCTATGATGCCTTTAGGGTATATGATAGACCTATCAGCTAATTGAAGACTCATGCGCGTTAGTTTAGGTTCTCCTAACCCTAGCTTTTTGAACAATTTATACGACATCAAATTTATACTAGCTCCTAAGTCTGCCAAAGCATTATCTACTAACAAATTGCCAAGCATATAAGGAATAGTGAAACTCCCTGGATCGTTTAATTTTTGTGGCAGCTTTTTCTGGAGAAGTATTGAGCATTCCTCATTCAATGTGACAGTCGTAAGCTCCTCCAACTTCCTCTTATTCAATAAAAGATCCTTTAGAAATTTCGCATACTTTGGCATCTACAAGATGACATCAACAAGAGGTAAGTTAATGTGTAATTATTTGAAAATATCAAGCAATTTACCAAATTCCTTATTCTGATCAGTATAACTTTGCTTAAGGCGCTACAGGTAAGGGATGGGAGGCTTGTACTCCTTCACTTTCGGTGGTTCCGTACTTTCTTTTGATTTTAGTGGCTTTGCATCTTCCTTACGGTTGACTTCCACTTCTTTCTTAACTACTTCCCCACCATCCTTCTTCTTCACTTGCAGTTTTCTACCACTTCTCAAGGTCACAGCATTAACATGTTCCATGAGATTGACCTCAGTATTCCCTAAGAGTGTTCCCTATAGTCTTTCAGAGATTAGCTTCGCAAGTTGACCAATTTGGTTCAAGGTTGCGATTGGAAGCCTCTTGATTCCTCAACGATGATTCAATGTTGGATAAGCGAGCCTCATTGCCTTAAATATATTTTGTGAGAAGTTCTTTCATACTGGACTTCTTTTCTTGAGGAAGAGGAGGTAGGAATAGTCTTTGAAATCCAGGTGGGCCAAAGTTGGTCTTCTGCTGGCCTTGGTTTTGATTTCCCCATGAGAAATTGGGGTAATTCCTCCATTCAGGATTATAAGTGTTGTTGTAGGGGTTATTTTGTTACATGGGTGGATTTCCTAGATAATCTACCTATTCCGGTTGTTCTTGTGCTTTATAACCCTGCATGCCAAAGCTACTTACATCTGATTGTACTTGTTGAGGGCCAACAGAGAGTGCTTCAATCTTCTTACTCAATAGGTCCACCTTGGCTGCCAGAACAGTGGTCAAGTCCACATCATAAATTCCCATAACCTTTTGCTTAGCTCTAGTGCTTTCCTACTGATAATTGTTCATCGCTATTCCTTCAATCAGGTTTTGTGCTTGCTCAGGTATCTTTGTGTTCAAAGTACCTCTTATGGATCCATCAATCATTTATCTCGTAGATAAATTGAGACCATTATAAAAGGTTTGAATCTACATCCATAGTGAGAGGCCATGATGTGGGCACCTCCTGAGCAAGTCCTTGAACCGCTTTCAAGTGTCATATAGAGTCTCCGCTTCCAATTGGGCAAAACAAGAAATGTCGTTTCGAAGGTTAGCGGTTTTCGCAGGTGGGAAATACTTCTCCAAAAATTTCTCTACTAATTCATTCCAAGTTGTGATTGAATTTCGTGGTAGGGAGTTCAACCACTGTTTTGCTCTACCCTTCAAGGAAAAAGGAAATAGCTGCAGTTGAATGGCATCATCCGTGGCTCCATTGATTTTAAATGTATTACAAATCTCTAGAAAGTTAGAGATGTGGGCATTAGGATCTTCATCTTCGAGACCATCAAACTGAACATATTGTTGCACCATTTGTATGATGTTAGGTGCAATTTGGAAGTTATTAACCGTGACGGTTGGCCCTGCGATACTAGAGTCAGCTCCAACAAGTGTAGGCCTTGAATAGTCGGACATGGTCCGATTTGCTTCATTACCATTGTTAGGCATATGTGGTGGATCTTCTTGCTCGATGAATTGTGTGTTGGCCTCTTCACCCTCTTCCTTAATCTCAACAATTGCCTCGTCGTCTATGGTCGCCACAATTTTTCTAGGTCGCGATCTCAAATTGTGAAGGATAGTTCTCTCAATTTCAGGATCAAGTTCTACCAAATCTTCCGGGTTGCTTCGGGTTATGCACTACAAGGGCAAGAAATATAAAATCAATTGCAGCTCTAGGTAATAAAAATAAATAATGAAAACAAAAGAAAAAAAATGGTTAAAGTAATAAAGTAACTAGTATTCTTAATATCGAAAATCCCCAGCAACGATGCTAAAAACTTATATCAAGCAAGTGCACCTATTAATTTTAATATAACGGATGTGAGTCCGAGTCGATCCCTCAGAGACTTCGAGTACTAATATTAACCTTAGCTTTATTATCTAATCGGAAAATCGTGTTGAGTTGAATGAATTAAAAATACTAAAATTAACAAATTAACCTAATTATGAGACTTAATTAAGCAATTTAGAAAGCAATAAAACTAAGAACGACTTCAAGAAGGTAATAATGTGTTTAGGAATTATTTCCCTTAGTGTTTAACATGTGACCGCTTAAAATATATTCAATTCAATTTCTATTATTCTTGACCGGAGGGATTCACAATTAAAGTTAATACCTTTCTTAAGCATATTAACCTTAATCCTAAATTATTTACCGAAATCTCTTCACTTAGTAATATAATTTAGAATCTCATTAATATATAATGAATTCCCATACAAACAAACAACTTTCCGGAAGAAACATGTATCTTATCTCTAAGTATACATGTAATTCTCTCCAATTATGCCAAGATCTAATTACACATGTAATTTCTCAATCATCATGCATAATATCATAGATTAATATTCTAGAAATATCAATTAACAATTAAATAACATAATTGAATCAAGAAAAGATAGAAACTTTATTGAAAATTATCAATCTATCTAATAGTCACATGAAACCCTAAGTTCCATAATCCTAAATACACGACTTCTAAGTCATCATAATGAAACTAAAAACGAGTTCCAACAAAAGCATAAAATAAAACATAAAAAAAAAAACCCCTTTTGTTGACAATAAATCTCTTCAATCTTGAAGTAGGGTGTTGCTTTCGCCTTTTTCCTCTCCTTCTCTTCAAGTCTCTTCACTTCTGGAGTGTCCAATCTTCTTTTCGAAACCCTAATATGTCCTTTTATAATGTATTGTAAGGTTTCTGTTTTCGTCACCAAACACGGCCTGGGACACGATCGTGTCCCTAGGTCGTGTAACTTTCTGACCTTAGCAATTTTTTCTGGATGGACACAGCCTGGGGACACAACCGTGTCCCAGACTGTGTAACTTCAAAACTTCATAACTCATTCATTTGAACTCCAAATTGAGTGAAACTTGATTCCTTTTCTTCGTTTTCAATCCAAGAACATGTTCAAACCTTGAAATCAAAATTTTACTCAATTAAGTATCAATTGCTTTAAAGAAAACCAAAAATGTAAGGGAAATATTATAAAATCACCATATGAAATATGTTTAGAATAAAAGTTATCAATCCCACATATTACTCAGCCAACCGTAGCTATTTGACTTAAGGATGTACCATGATGGGTATAGAATCATCTACATATTTCAAAAGGACAGAAAGAAAGTTATATTGACTCTGATGAGTCCTAGGAAAGTGCAAGAAGCCCAAGAAAAGGTTGCGAGATCTCTGTAACGGAAGTCCTTAGTGATTTCCCCAACTCAGTTTGCACGAGAGGTCAAACCTAACAACTATGTACTCTTCTTGGTCAGGAGACTCCTAGAGGTTAGAGAGGCCAAGAACTTACTTACCGAAGTGTTGCAACCACTTCAGGAATTTGCTGACCTATTTCCATTCGAGATGCAGAAAGGATTACCTCCCTTAAGAGGAATTGAGCATTGCATCAATCTTCAACCTGGAGCATCCTTACCAAATCGACCTGCCTATAGACTTAATCCTGAACAGGCAGCCGAGTTAAAAAAGCAAGTTGATTAGTTGATGGATTGCAGATATGTCCGTAAGAGCATGAGCCTATGTACCATCCCAACCATGCTAGTACCAAAGAAAGATGGCTCATGGAGGATGTGTATTGACAACCATGCCATCAATAAGATTACTGTTAAGTATAGATACCCGATCTCGCGATTGGATGACATGCTCGATGAGTTGCATGGTGTACTCATCTTTTCAAAAATAGATCTAAAGAGTAGCTATCATCAAATACGAATGAGACCAGGAGATGAATGGAAAATAGCCTTTAAGACTCAGGATGGTCTATTTAAGTAAATGGTTATGCCATTTGGTTTAACTAACACCCTGAGTACATTCATGCGACTCGTGAATCATGTACTTCAAACATTGATAAGCAAATGTGTTGTGGTTTATTTTGATGATATTCTAGTCTACAATACCGACCTTCTTGTTCATATCGAACATTTGAGCTTAGTATTTAACATACTTCATGCCAAGAAATTATTTGACAACTTGAAGAAATGCGCATTTTGTCAAAGCGAGGTTATATTCCTCAGATATGTCGTTTCAAGGAATGAAGTTTACGTTGATGAGAAAAAGGTCAAGGCTATTAATAAGTGACCTACGCCGACAAGTGCAGCCGAAGTCAGGAGCTTCCATGGCCTAGCCTCGTTTTATCGAAGATTTATCCAGAACTTCAACTCCATAACTATGCCATTAACTGAATTGACCAAGAAGAACGTTGAGTTTAAATGGACAAAAAAGGCTCAAAAGAGTTTTGAAGATGTGAAGTGTAAGCTGACGTCTGCTCTAGTACATGCCTTACCAGATTTCGAGAAGGTTTTTAAGGTTAAATGTAATACATTCGATGTCGACATTGGTGTTGTACTTATATAGGAGCGCCGACCCATTGCTTACTTCAGCAAAAAAATTCGAGATGCTGCCCTGAATTACTTAACCTACGATAAGGAGTTCTACGCCCTTGTCCATATACTCCAAAACTGGCAGCATTACCTGTTGCCAAGAGAATTCATCATCTATTCTAATTATGAATCTCTCAAGCATCTTCACGGGCAACAAAAGCTTTCTCAATGTCGCGTCAAGTGGGTCAAGTTCTCAGAGACCTTTAGCTATGTCATCAAGTATAAGAAGGGAAGCACTAATACAAGGCTGATGCACTTTCTCGTCATCATACCCTCTTTACGACGTTGCAAGCTAAAGTGCTTGGATTTAGCACTCTACCTGATCGATACGATCATGACCCACATTTTGGGCCTTTAGTAGCCAAGGGTAATGATAGAAGAGCTATGGACATGTTCTACTTGAGTGAGGTGTTTTTGATGAAGGGCAAGCATATGTGCATGCTGAATGGTTTTGCAAGGGAGCTACTGGTTCGAGAAGCTCATGCCGGAGGTCTGGCTAGCCATTTTAAGGAAAAGAGAACTATTGAGATATTAAAGGAGCACTTTTATTGGCTTAGGATGATGAGAGATGTGCATCGAATACTTGAAGGGTACAAGGTGTGTAATATGCTAAAAGGAGGAGAGAGCTCTATGGAGAATACATGCCCCTACCAATTCCCGAGCAGCCATGGATCGATATAAGCATAGATTTCATGCTTAACCTTTCCTACAAGCCAAGAAGACACGATTCAATCATGGTGGTGGTCGATCAATTCAACAAGATAGGCCACTTCATTCCCTGCCACAGGACTAATGATGCTTTATTCATCGCTAACCGCTTTTTACAAGAAATTGTGCGACTACATGGAGTACCGAGAAGTATTGTGTTTGACCGTAATTCGAAATTTATGAGCTTCTTTTAGAAAACCCTATGGAGAAAACTCGACACTAAGCTCCTATTCAGTACCTCTTACCACCCTCAGACAAATGGCCAAACTGAAGTAGTTAACAAAATAGTCGGTAGTCTCCTACGTGCTACTATTGGAAGGAAGTCTCGTGACTAGGATTTATGCCTACAAATCATTGAATTTGCTTACAATCGCTCAACTTACAGCTCCATTGGAACATCACCATTTGAGGTTGTTTATGGACTTAACTTGAACCTACCCTTGGACTTAGTTAACAATTCGTCTACACGAGGGAAGAGTCAATCTGACCTGTAGTGTATCGATGAATTTCATAAGTTACACCAAAGATTTGCCGAGCAATGGACCAAAACTATGGCTCGACAAAAGGAAATGGGAAACCGCATAAGGAAATGAATCATTTATGCTTCTAGGGACCTTGTCTGGATCCATCTTAGCAAAGAACGCTTCCCTAGTAAAAGGATGAACAAACTATCACCCAGAGCGGATGGACCCTATATGATCTTGAGGTGCCTTAATGATAATACCTATGAGATTGAGCTACCTGAAGGTTTCAGTGTATCTACCATATTCAACGTTGCCAACTTAACTCCATATGTGCCCGATGATGACAAAGGCCAAGATTTAAGGGCAAATCTTCAACAACCTTTGGAAACTGATGCACTGTCGGTCAGCAGTCTCATTACTCGCACGCACCTTCGAGGCCTCAACGTTGCCAACTTAACTCCATATGTGCCCGATGATGACAAAGGCCAAGATTTGAGGGCAAATCTTCAACAACCTCTGGAAACTGATGCACTGTCGGTCAGTGGTCCCATTACTCGCGCATACCTTCAAGGCCTCCAATCCCTCTCCCAAAGAATTCTCTCTCGATAACTTGCTAATGATGAGAAACTATACATTGAAGAAAGGTAGTTGAACTCCCTAAGCTCCTCACATTATCATACGTTGATCTATACATTTGGTAGTGATGATGGCAACCATTCCCTTGCCGAGGACCCTATGCCGAGTACTTTGACTAACTACTGCAGAGAATCACTTGCCAAGTGACAAGAGATTCACTTAAATGGTCAAGTAGTTTTCTCTCAGCATACCACCATCTCTCTCATCCCGGCCCCTTTAGTGCCACAACATTTTGACCCTTCCTGCCTACTGTACTTAAAGAATATTCATGCGGGACCAATGCTACACTGTTAGCTATCCACCTAGTCTAACATTTAACCACTTTTCCATTTTTGATTTATTGTCCTTTTTACCCTTTTCATATGTATTAGGAATCCCCTCTTTGTAAATACTTTCTTATAATTTCTTTATTTGTAATGCTACCTTAGGGATTTACTATAAATAATCTTTTTCTCTTATAAGCCAAAGATAACTTACATTTTAATATTAAATACTCTGTTCTTATGAGACAATCCTCTCTAAGTCCATACCACTTACACTCTTATCTAATCTTACCGAGTAGCTCAGGATTAGTGGTGGGTAGACCTTAACATCAACATGTGCATCGTATCAAGTAAGATGTCAAGTCGTGTTGTGTTCATTGGTAAGTCATGTTATGTTCATTGGTAAGTCATGTTATGTTCATTGGTGAGTCACATCTTTCGAGTAGCTTCACGTTAACTACTCTTATTCGATTGTGAACCGTTTTCCTCTAATTTTTTTCGATATCTTGAATGACCCATTTCAGTTCAATTTGCCTTGGTAAGTCCTAGTAATAACTGAGCTCTTACGCACACCATAACCAAATACTAGTTCCAATCTCAACCCCATTTCATGCTCATATTTCATAACTTACACTTTATTATCTACAAATTTGAAGTAAGAAAATATTCAATTCCTTCCTTCTAATAATTAAGGAAATTGAACCAATGAATTTTGCCCTAAGAAATTCTATTTCCTTTTAGTTAAATATCTTCAAAAACCATTTTTATTCAGGTTATCACATAAGCTACATAAATTAATTAAGTTGACTATAGAAAAATACCTCAACAATTGATTTTTTTTGTGGAAATCAAAATTTCTCCAAAATTCAACTTTAGACTTTTGAGAAACTAATCACAAAGTGTGAAAATATAATATGTGACATCTTATATTCAAAAATTGAGATAGAAACTATATCATTTGATCTTTTTAAAATTCAATTGAAAATTGGTGCATATGTAAAATTTCTTGAGGAACATATATTTACACCAAAAATCTAGCAAAACTGGTTTGATTTTTGAAATCTACACATAAAATTACTTAGCAAAACCAATATTCATAATTTTTGGACAAAAGTTATTACTTTTAATAAATTTTTTAATTTTTGATCAAATTTTACAACTCATAGGCGTTGGTAGCTTTGGTTACTGTCGACCCTAGGTTATTATTGCCAACTCCTAGAGCTACCTCCCCTATAAAGTGGTGGTGGTGGCTTCGCGTCAGGTTTTGGTGGGATAGCCGAATCCTAAATTAGCTCTATTTACTCCTATTTTGGTATAATTTTCTAAAAAAAAAAAATTTTTGACAACCTTTCAAGTCTCTCTAATTTTTCCTTGAGAGTGAACTGCCTAAAAGAATTAAGGGAGGGTAATTCTAAATTTATAAGGCAAAGTTGGATCGATAGTTAATTTTTGTTGTTGCCAAGTGTATTAGATCAAAGTATTTTATGTCTAATGTATGTCTAATCCCCCTCTAATAACATACTAATATGTTTTTCAAACATCACCACACTACTTATGCACATTTTCTAGGTTGCCACTTATTTTCCTAATTTTTTATTAATTTTTCTTTAATTAATTGAGTATATTTTTATATAAATTAGGTATTTTAGGTAATTTCGAGTACATTTTCCTATACGTAAATTCATATGTAATGCAAATAAACACTTCTAAATATTTCTCATGTCATTTTATGATTTTTAGTGTGTATATATTTTATTTTTAATGGTTCATTAATTGTTAGAACTCATTTTACGTATTTTCGATTAATAACTAGTAATATATATTTACCTTACTAATATAATATTTAATTTTATAATTTTATTTTCTTAAATTTAGACTTATGGGTTCACTTCTACTAATATTCCTAACTTCATTGTAAAGTCCAAACTTGATCAAATAACTTTCATGATCATCTTAAATTTTGCGTACTGAATCTAAATCGTCCAATTGCAAGACTTACAATATACATACATACATACATACATACATACATACATATAACATGATAGATGTAATTTTGTTACATTATGTCGAATGGTTGAAATTATTCAACCTAAAGAAAAGAAAGCCATTAAGGCCTGCAATGGCAGCCTGTTATGCAAGCACTTTAAGGGAGAGGGGGTGGGGTATAAGGGTAAAGAGAAAGAGAGAGAGAGAGAGATGATTAAAAAAAAGACAAGGCAATTGAATGAATTAGGCATGCATGAAATGAACTAATACTTATCAGAACAGATTTGAAAGTTGAAAATGAAAATACATGGGTACAAATTTAAATTTAGATGTAAAAAATAAATAATGTAGTATTATATGTGTTATCATGGTGTGTGTGAGATTCCATGAAGTAAAGGTGAAAATATATGAATGTTATGCATCATATTTATGAGACAGAAATTTTGAGTAGTTAGAAGTCTGTTGTTTGCAAAAGTTAGAAATAGGTGTTGTCATTCATATTTTGAAGAAATAATGCATGTTCCAAAGGAGGGAAGTTTGAAAATGAAATCTATAGGACTTGTAAGTGTTATGTTTGTAACTACTATAAGTTGGGGTATTTGACCTTAGATTTATTGACTGCTTTATTTCATATTTTGTGATTCAAAACTCACACTCATTATTGGCTTATAGCTCCATTCCATAAATTTTTCAATAACGTATTCATGATCTTCTTCCTTATTATCTACTTTTATATCATTTTCTTTGATATTTGTACTCAGTAAAATTTATAAGTTCTTTGCACACAATATCTTATTCATATATAATTTATTTTCTTAAGCAACTACTATATTATTGAGATGGCTAGGTTTTTTTGTAGAAGTTCTAGCATTGGCAAAGAGCGCTCACCAAGGAAAGGTAAGGCAATAACAATGATAAGTATCCCCTTTAACAACATGGACCACAATTAGGAGTACTGTGACTTCATAAATACCCAAGTGGCTGGTGAAATGTGCTCTCCTTTACTGGGTTTTGAGCATGGCACCTATGTATAATCTAAACACGAAAGAGGAGATTGAGGTAGCATAAGAAGAGGACAACAACTAGAAGAAGAGATGTAAGGCCAAGTTAAGAGTGAGATTGAACCTAGCGATAAGCACCGAAACTAAGGAAATTTGAAATATTTACTAAACATTTTCATAAAATCACTAGTCCAAGTGGAAACATTTGTGGACGTTGCAACTACTACAATGAGAGCTATGCATAGAAAACTGGATACAGATATGGAACATTCTCAAAGCATATGTGTGCAAAACACTTGACAGAGTATGGAATGGATAGCAAACAACAACAAATTGCAAGGTCATCCACCTAACAAAGTTCCATGTTGTCTCATTACTCTAAAGAAAAGAAAATGATAGCCGATATGTATCTATCCTTTGAGGCAGGTAGTAATCCTTTTCTTGTTCATTACGAGCAAGAATTTCTAAATACTAGTATTAAATCATTTTCTTCCCAGACATTGCCTAAAACGAATGTTCACCTCTACCATAAGGGTAAGCAACAACTTATTTGTACATTCAACTAACTAGAAATGCATGTTTCCGTTTGTTCAAACTTATGGACGAATAGATGGAATAAGAACGCATATATGGGTGTAACTTGCCATTGGATGGGTAAAAAGTGGCAGCTATAAAAAAAGTTGATTGCTCTTATAAAATTTAACGAGCGCTACATGGCATAAAATATTTATACCATTCTACACACTATTCTAAAAGAATACGGTTTGACTAGGAAAGCATTCCCTATTGGATTTAACAATGTTATAGCTAATACAGTGTCAATACCCAAGTTAAAGTTACTTTGCAAGCTCACGCTTGGGGGCACATTCTTCTACATTTGTTGTGCATGCCACATTCTAAACTTATGCATGAAAGACAAATTAGTGGCTCTAGATTTCAAGATATGCCCCATCAGGAAGGTGATTAATCAGATCTTAAATAAACTGAGTATCTATAAGAAGTGGATAAAATTTTTTCAAATTTAGGGTAAAAGGGCAAAAAAATAAATAAATAAGAGAGATGTTCAACACAAATGGAACTCTACTTATGAGCTTATCCAAAGCACCATTCCATTTAAAGATGATCTGTATAAATTCATGATGCAACATATCTTAAGCATTTCGTTGCACCTAAATGATTGGGAAGTCTATACCATGTTGCTTATTTTGTTAAAATATTTTATGATTGCACTAATTCATTTTCGCAAGTTTACCAACTAAGAATCCTTTTTTTTTATTATGGAAGTAGTCAACATACTTGCTACTTTAATAGGCTCACGCTTTAATCTAATCCTACATGAGTTTGTTAATGAAATAGCTATGAAATTGTTGTCTTATTATAAAGAAATTCCAGACATTTATCTACTTACTATTGTTTTAGACCCTTTTATTACAACCAAGGATTTGTTTGATTATCTAAATTATTAATATGAGAATGTGGATAACTTATTAGATAGACAAGATTGCTATATGGTTTCTACAAATGGTGTCCTTCAATATACAAAGCAAGTATTCCATGAGTTATTCGAGCATTTTTCCTTCCTATACGGCAGCCAAGTTTGATGAGTCCTTTATCTACTACCAGTTCCTAGGTGAGTAGCATTGACAATTTACCTATAACAAACCGTTTGTTATCATAGAGGATGAAAAGACAAAGAGATTCTAGAAGGCATTCAATGAAACTTGACCACTATGTTAACACAACTTTTGAGTTTAGTGACAACAATAGCATCTGGGATTTCGATTCCATGATTTGTGGGAGGAGGCATACAAGAACATTTCCAATACTTTTTCAAATGGCTTGACAAATCCTTATAGCTCCATCTTCAACGGTAGTTATAAAACAAGCTTTTAGTATAGCTAGACTAATTTTAGATGAGCAGAAGGTGTCATTGTCAATTGTAAACCATTGAAACCATCGCATGCATTAAAGATTGGGTAAAAGTGAAAAGGCAAGAGCAAGAACGATGTGGCACGTCTAATGAAGATGATGAATATTTTAGCAATTTCAACTCATCAGGGGGAACATAGCAAGATCTATACCCAATCGCAAATGAGGTGAAAGTGATTAATTCTTTATTTCCAAATTTTTTTTAGACCAAGAAAAAATTGTTTACATAATTTCAAAAAAATAAAATAAAACAGTGATTTCAAAGTTAGAATTTTTTCTTTAGCTTTTTCCAAAAATGGGGTGGGCAAAACTTAGTTTACTTTTTAGGATTTTTTCATAATACAAATAATTTGGCCAATCATGTAAAGTTAACGCTTTTTCATAAACTAAAAATGACAAACACACTAAAGTTTTTATTTTTTAAAAAAATAAACTATCGAACTATAGAGGTTTGATTTAAATTAGTTGATACATAGACACCTACTAAATGACCTAAAAATTGAAAAGAAAAATTCATTTTTAAATCAATACAATACAACTATAATCTATAGTCTACTATTATAGGTCTAGAATCCACAATATTTTGTATCAAGCGACATTTGATATTTTTTCATGTATTTTCTTGTTATACTCATACTTTTTATAGTTACAAAAATTGATGCATAAAAGTGCAAATGTATTTTGCGAACAAGATTTTTTTTTTTTTTATATATAATAGACAACACAATTTCACATTCATATATATGTAATTTGTTTTTCTTCCTTGAGTATGTAATTGATGTTAAAGAGTACGAATGAAACCACTTATAATACCATTTACTAGAGCTAATTTACATTTTGAAGAAAGCAAAAAAAGAAAAATTCAAGAGTAGGAAAAGAAAAGGATGGAAAAATTAGACATGACTTAATTTGTCATGTCCATGAGGCATCACTTCACTTATCAATTTGTCATGTTAGGTTAGTAGGCTTCTTGCTTTCATATTTCAAAGTGAAAGTTCAAACTTCTAAAGATTGAAAAGTAAAAGACAATGTTGCATTTTGCAACATATGGTAATGGGGAGCGAGAGAGAGAGAGAGAAATTAGGAAAAAGAAAAAACAATGTACTGTTCATGGTTCTGAGGAATTGCCCTATGAACTAGATCCTCTAGTTGGTTATGGTTCCAATTTTTTGGAACAAGGAACTAGTAGGTTCAAGGCCGATTTCAAGGTAGTTTCAAATCGTACCACATCAATGCACGATGGACTATTATAACTTGATGTCTTTGGGAGCTTGACAAATTCCATAAAAAAAAAAAAAGGTCATTCTTTTTTCTTTCAAAATAAGATCTTTCAGCATATCCATCATTTGTAAATTGTAATTAATTGTTCCTTCCAACACATATTTGATAAGGACATACCCACCTACTAAGCTTAGTACTTTTACTTTTTATCCTGTTAATTTTCTTAATGACAACATTGAAGTATACAGTTTAAACATTCCCATTTTTGGTAATAGGGAAATTAAGATATCAAGCTCTTTATTCTCTTTGTTTCACATGAATTTCATTATAAATTGGGTTATCTGATAAAATGATTGTAGACCTCTCAAAATTGACCCTTTGCCTTGAAATTTCCATAATGTTCCATCACTTCTACCATATTCTAACATTTTCAACCAAAGCCATACTAAATAACAATCATCCACAAAGAAAAGTTGGGAAATAGGGATATCTAAGCCTCTTCATTTGATTGGTTTCCACAACCTAATTTAACATAGCCCTTTATCGTCGTCACTTTCTTGCTAAGAAATATCTTCAATTTGAAGGTAGGCTTATAAGTACTTTGTGATCAAGTTGACTTGTAAAACAAGACAAATTGCGAAGAGATTCCAATGCACGAGTAAGTAGAGTGCATAGAGGCATTTGAATAAGTAAGAAAGTAGCAACAACTATCAATGTAGAGAGTAGCATATTGTATCCTTATTCAGATCCAAAATCATTTAATAAAATTTGATGCCATTCTATCATAAGCTTTTCTGAGATCTAATTTTAACACCGTCCATTTCTTTTCTCCTATCTCTCTCTTAAAAGCATATACTAATTCATTTAGCATAATGACTTTATTAGTAGCACACCTTCTAGGTGAAAACTAAATTAGGTTAAGCTAAGAAACAAATCCAAGAAATTCCTAAAGTTTGTTAACCAAGATATTTGCCATAATTTATATATAGTAGTGTAAAGATTAATGGGTCTAAAGTCTCTAAGTTTATTTGCACCTTTCTTCTTAAGAATCAACATGAGCAATGTCTTATTAAATTTAGGATGAATCCTCCTTTTTGTAAAGATTTTTTGAATTGACTCTACAATTGTATCTCTAACTATATCTTAACACTTTTGGTGAAACTGACGAAAACCATCAATTTCTAGGGTCTTATTAATGCACTTCGCGTCAAATTTTCAATACTTGGAAACCAATTTACCTAGCTCAGTCCTTATGTCAAATTTTCAGTCCTTGAAATTGGGTTGTATAGCCGAGTTTTCACTTCTTCATTTCATTTATTCCTTCTAAATCCCTCTATAAGTAACTTTTTCTCACTACTTAATTCTCCTAATTTATGCAAATTCGAATAGAATTTTACCACCCAATTTGCTAGCCCTTCTCCTTCCATAATTCAGTTCCCCACATTATAAAAAAAGTTAAGGATTCTTGTCTAAGATCTCTTATTAAGAGCAAAAAAGATGGAAAACTTTTGTATCATAGTCGCCATTAATAGCCCATTTTGCTCTTACTTCACTTGCCTAGTAGGTTTCCTAATGTTTCAAAGCAATAATTAGTTCATCTAATAGGAATTTTTATCTATTAATGAGGTCTTAAGAGGAACATGTTTGTAAAAGAGAAGTCACCTTTCCTAAGGCTTTCATAATTGATCTTTTCCTTTCATAGACATTTTTATTTTAGCTTCTTCTTTTTTGTTTTTTAAGTCATCCAAGTCATTCAAAACATCAAATTTTGGATAACTTTGGTTTTCCCTTACAAATGGCTTAAAACATCTAAGTGGCTTTGGGTTTCCATGACCCATTTATATATATGGGTAGGTATGGAGTAAAATGGGATAATAGTTCGATTATTATGACTTAGACGTTTTGATTAGGCTTCATAAAAAAAGACTAATTCACTCTTAATTCACTCAAGCTCTTGTAAGCCTAGATTACATGAGTATAGAAGGAACTTTGCTTATGTTTATGTGCATTTATTTTCCATAAAACCAAGATCTAATGAACCATAACAATTCATATAACTTTGATACTTCTTGTCCCTTCTTTGATAGATATCTTGTCCTTCCCACTTCTCATCATTTAAAAACAATTTATTGAAATCACTAATGACTACCTAAGGACCTTAAGAATCTCTACCTCTTTTTTTTTTAAATCTCCCTGCAAATGAATATTTCCCCCCATTTAGGACTAGCATAAATAGTAGATATAAACTAAGAAAGCTTAGCAAAAGGTACCTTAAGATTCATGTAAATTTCTTGTTTAGAAAGGAATAGCAAGTTGATAGTAGCATAGTCCACATTCTATAAGACTAACATACCCGCAGTTAATCCTTTTACCTCAACACATGGCATATTGTTAAAATCAATGCCTCCTATAGGTGTTTAGCTTCCCTTCTATTTGACTTAGTCTTAAAGTGATATTGGGATATTGGGTTGGTGGGAATTAATAGACTCATTGATTATTATCTTTGCCTATGTACAACCGTGCCTCTTGCATTTGGGATAGAATTTTGAATGGAATAGCCTAAATACCTATTATCTTCACATCTATCATCGCTAGTTCAAAATAGTTGCTGCATATCTTGTCATGACATCAACCCTACCTTTAGATGCATCGGTTAAAATAATTCATGATGAAACTAACGTGGCCTAGAGTTAGTCATCGACATTTTCGGTATCACTTGTCCAATTGAATAACATCAGTTTAGTCTCTTCCTTGTCCATTTGTTTGATTGTCGGAATCGACCGATCAAGTGGGTCTCCTCTCATGAGAGAACTAACTTTACTACCAGTCTACACATCCATTCCCGAATTTCAACGATTTGTTGTGGGCCTATTATCATTTCATCTTATACCATCATTATCACTACATCTCCTTCCTCCATCATCTGAAGCCATAATTTATAACTATCTGCTATCATTCTTCATTAGGAATGAGCTAACATGAGGATTACTGTTGGAACTTGCTCCTTCTGTCTTCTTGGAATGTTTGGTATTGCCATTCGCATTACCTTTATGAGAACCCTTATAAGGTGCTTTCTTGAAGGCATTCACCAAACTTTAGACTTATGACTCATCAATGGCAACTCAACACATCATGGAAGATTCTCAACCCTAAAGTTATCTAGTATTCTTGCAAAACATTTTCTAGATTATTTTTTAATGTTCGATAATCATTTTCTAGATGTAGACATCCAATTTTTTCTACCATTTATTTTAATTTTAGTTTTGGGCCAAGTTTACAAAAAAAAAGTTAAAAAATAAAAAAAGAACCAAAAAATTGAAAAAAAATGAAAAATTTTGAAAAATACAAAGTGTCAAAGATATCTGGGTTGAGTTAATGAGTAATTTAAGGTCGGATCAGGCAATAGTCAAACGTATACATAAAATTTAATAAATTTATTGTCTTTAAAAAGTTTTATTAGAAAAATATCTTTAATAGTTAGGTAAAATATTTAGGCTCACACAATGAATTTTTGTCCAATTTTAAAAATATTTTAGTTAGGCTAATTAAAATTAAGGCTAAGATTTATTTAATTCAA
The DNA here is from genome assembly GCA_024138015.1 of Lumnitzera littorea. NCBI lineage: Eukaryota > Viridiplantae > Streptophyta > Magnoliopsida > Myrtales > Combretaceae > Lumnitzera > Lumnitzera littorea. Next base: position 66,629,655 of record JAMXBB010000002.1, on the reverse strand, counting down.
AAGTGGTGGTAAGAAATATGTTTAAGCATGTATATTTAGACTATTTTGATAAATTGAATGAAGTTAGGCTTAGTTTCAACATTCTGAATCAAATCAAACCTAAAGGTGAAAGTTTAACTTAACTTTAATTGCATAATTTATCGAGAAATTAATTACGCTTAGTTAGCGAAAGCATGTGCAAAACAACTTGAAGGTTCTAAGTTCGAAACCTAGGGGTGCATGGGGGTTTGTTTATATGCCTCTCACATGCTAGTCACGTGACAACCTCCTTCATCATTTTATTTAATTATTTGATTTTTCTAGTCAAAAATCAGGGAAAAGTGAGGAAAATTTAAGCAACTCAATCCAACAACCTATCTTGTTAAATCTTCATCATTTTTGTATAGATTTAGTTAAAATCTTACTAAAAGATTATCAAAACTATCGAATCTATGAAAGATTTTAACTAATATCTATTTAACGAAGGATTGATAAGAATCAAGATAAGAATCAAGTGGGATTTAACTCAATCCAAAATGGTAAAAAGATTCAAGTTTTTGATCTTATAAGAATTCGGATCCTTACGGCTAAAAAAAATACAATCACAGCCTATCGTTGAAGTCAACATCTACAATGACCCACTATCAATCACTTCCATCACCTATTATCAACTATAGTAAAGACCCATGCCCTGACTTTATTGACCACACAACATGACCTAACATAAACACAACAACGTACAACGAACCATCTAACTTCATAACTCAAACAACAAAAATCCTAGTCGACCAAAAACAATAGCCTTGCTCTGTCCTCACTCAACAACAAAGCTTGACCACCGCAGTAACACAACGTTATGCATAAGCCCCTAGTGTGCCACTACGATCCCGATCCACCCAGCCCCATTGGTCTTCCTCTCTTGCACCACCTCACTTGCCTTCTCTCGCAACCATCCCCTTATCGACACTACTGCAACAATGAACTAAACACTCAATAACCTTAAGTACAACTGCCCCCTATCAACCAGTAGCAAAGCCATACTCCCCTCATTTACCCAGTGACGCACGCAGCAGCAACCACCCAAACCCAAACTATTTTTTCACTCGTACAACAATTACACCAACCCACACTATCCCACTCGACATTGTGCATCCCAGACCCTATCTTTACACGCCAACCCTAAAGCCTCATGTACGATATATAACCCACCGCATGTAGTATAGAACGTCCACACACTACACCCACCAATCCACCAAATCCCAATCTTTCTTCTTACCTCAACCCTACTCCCTTAACCACTGAACTCCACCACGTTAAAAATCCGACCAACTCATACCATTACAATCGCCGCTACTCTTATTTCTAAACACCACAAACAGTTACCACGAATTAAGGCATTGGTGCAAATCTTACTCTCATCAATAATTTACCTACAAAAGTAGAAAAAAAAAAAACCACTCAATTTGGCCTTTGGAACACTCTATAGATCATTAGAAGCTCGTACTATTCATTTTGGTTTAGTGACCCTACTTGATTTGCTTGGATACCAAAGATCTGATCTAATCTAACCCAGGCAACCTAACCTACTTTAAGGATCTCCTTGATTTGGTTCGATTAGTTAGGCCTTAGCTTTAGTAATTTTTTCCTACTAACTTGTGTTATCTTTAGTATTAATAAAAACAGTTTATTTTATTGCATGAATAGTATAATAACTCAAGATTTCAAGCTAATACAATAACCTTAAGATCCGAGCCCCTAAATTTAAGCATTGGGCAACGATATCTATTTTAGTTCAAACTTCACGTTAAGGCTAGAAAAGTTAGACAAAGTATTATAATAAAGTCAATTTCTTAAAATAATCTATATAAAAAGATTAATTTAGTAAAAACATTAGTTTATAGATAAAGTTCATAATTATCGAAAATACGAAATTTAAGTTGTGATATATAATGAGATATTAAAGATAAATTATTTAACTTATAAAAATAATAAATGAAATCGAATTATATATAATATACATGTATTTACATGTGATATACACTATATGTATTAGATACATATATATAATAATAAATTATCAAAATAAGGAAAATAATATAAAATAATGGAAAATTAATTGAAAAATTGAATGGATGAATCACCAAATGATGTGGCAACATAGGAATAACTAAAAAACATGAGTCATCACTAAAATAATAAGGACATGACACATGGTGCTTAGCTACACCTAGAAAAATGGAAAAAATAACATGTAGCAAACACATATCTAATTTTTATTAAATTAAACTAACTTAAAAACTTATAAATAGAACTTAAACCCTCAATTACAATATTTAAGGACTTTGAAAATACAATAACATAATTTAGGAAAATTAGAAATAAAATTAAATTAAATTAAAATAGAACAAAAAATAAGGGCAAATCAAGTCTAAGGCAGTTCGTATACCAAACCACAACCTGATGTAAAGTGGCTTGGTGGTCTGAAGGTTGGTTGTGAGAGAGGTGTTTCTGACAAGGAGTGGCTGTCGAAGATGGCTAGTTCAAGTGAAATAATTTTCTACCCATAACTTGTCTAATTTTCTAAAAATATCAAATTATGTTATTTAATGATGAAATTTGGTTTTTTGAATTCATTTTATGTGTAGATTAATGTAGTGATTTTATTTTAGTTAAATAATTATTAGAAATATAGGGTCCTTAAGAAAATACCATGTTTAGGAGAAAATTGAATTAATTTTTATAAATATTAGATGATATTGTTTTAAGCTCAATTTTTGTATATAATACACTAAATATATTTATTTAATTGCAGTAATAAGAATTTTTTAAAATAAACAAGTTTACTATTTATTATGACTATTTTGGATAAAACTAACTATTTTGTTGTTTTGTTGGATTAATTAGTTTATGATAAAGTCCATTAGCCCTATGTATTCTAACTTTTGGAAATTTATGAGATATTTGGAACACTTTAATTTTTATCTCACACATAAATTTATTTATTTTCCCTAATTTTACATAATTTTGAGCTAAAATCACTATTTTCATAAAAATAGATAATAACTAGTTTAGTGTAATTCATGATTAATAATTAAATTATATAGCTTTGTGAGTCTATAGGATTTTTCATGAAATTAAGTGGGCTTGTATACTATTTATTATATATTTTCCTAGTATAAGCTTATATATCGACCTAATAGATAAAATAGCAAATAATACAATTATGATAATTGATAAGATAATATAAGACTAGTATTTTAGGTATAAAAATTAATATTTTTTAAATTTGGAAAGTATAATTTTTAGGGTTTTTAGTTTCAAACTAAACCTTCTTTAGGTTAATTATGGAGTTACGGTAACATACTATTAAATCAGTAGCGAGAAAGAATATTTTCAAGCTTGTAACTATAGTGATCAGTCTTATTTCTCAAGATATATTAATAGTACTCGAAACAATGAGTGTGATGATTTAAAGTTTATCGAAATCAGATAGAGAATGAATAAGATATGGTCAAATGAAGTTTAAAAATGCGATAATAAAGGATGATAAGAGTTTGGGTTCGATCCATACTTGATTTGAAAACTATGTTTATATTTTCATAGGTGTAATAAGTAAGGAAGGACCACATTGTGAAGTTTAGGATTATGTACTACTATTAAGGCCAGGTAAGTGAATCTAATCTATGCTTGGATTAGATAAATTGCTACTCATAACATTGTGGGCTATTTGATGTTGTGTTAATTGGATATTGTTATATCTTGAGTGAACTGATATGTTATTATGATGGTTGTTGATGTGGTGATTTTGAATGAAGGTAACTATATCTTGGTTAAACTGTTATGTTACTATGTTGAGTGTTGATATGGTGTTTATAAATTATTGTACTAACTAGAAAAGTTAAGTGATTACTAACCCAATCTTCTAGATCTTCACTTAAATGAACCTTAAGTAAGATATTAGAATTCTACTAGGGAGAGTTCAAAAATTAAAATTAGATAATTAGGTTGAATAAAATTTAAAGACAAATAGTGTTCAATGTTATACTTAAGTTGTTCTTACATATCATAGCATGGCATGGCATAACATAACATAACATAAAAAGGGACCTATAGGTCAAAATTTTCATAGTAAGGCTTTTAAGTAATCAAGGAAAAATCATGGCTTTATGAACTCAGTTTTTAGAAGCATATAAATTCACATTGCCTAAACATCTTTGACGCGACCCAAGGGGGCTAGTCGTAGCAGTCGCCGTATACCGTATAAAGGATTGTAGATTGAGTTCCCTTACAATCGACGACCCTTTTATACGATACACAAGGCTATAACTACTACTAACTACCAAGAGTACGCAAGCTTAAGCAATAACATTTCATGACAAATAATAATATAGAAAACATAACACATAATTTATGTGTATAAAAATTTACAAATATAGCGTTTGAAACATGTCTAAAGTCAGACTAATATAAAATTTACATATTCAACTCTACATTTAGTTAAAAGTACTCTCTGTCCTCAAACAGCTCCCATATTGATCCCGTAGAGAAAGCTAACCTCGGGCATACGACGGCCTGACTCCACAAATAAGTCGGCCTGCAAGAGAAGTCTACGAGGGTATAAGCTTACTAGCTTAATGAGATATTTTCCCTCAACCATACAGCAGTCAAGTTATACCACAGTTAAGTTCAACCACATGAATGCATGAACAAGCAGTATGCCATACAAATACATACAGGTGACCAGATACTGCATGTAACTCAGATTTAACGCCCTCCGAAGTCAGGGTTAGAGATTCCTCAATACAGTCAAATCCGGGTATCATATTAGAACTTATTTCATAACGAAACTTCGCGTTTCGTATTTAAAATGTAATGGTATATCCATTACCAGCTTTATCAAAACGAGTTCTACATATGATTGTGAGTAGGTTCACGCAGCCCTCACTCACTCCTAAATGAAGGCCTCTGGACTCAACCCATAGCCAGGCGGTTGGCGCCTCCAACGCCTAGTCATCCCGTGGGCAAGGGTAAGGTCATATCGCACGTGTGCACCGTACGAAATCAACAACATTCAATAATCAACCCAAGTATGGCCTTTCGCTACCTCCGTGTAATGTGACTGCCTGGAAATAGTTATGCAATGCATGATTCATGAATGATCCAAGTTAACTTTTCTAGTCGAATAAAAGTTAAGTCATATTTAATCAGTGATTATTCTAAGTCACAAAAAATCAATCTGTTGAATCTACTATGCATCAAACATTATATTATTGAACTTTAAAGTAGATTCACAATTCATAACAATTATCATGCACAAGCATAACCCAACCCTATACACATTCATTTATACATCATAATTTAGATTCACTACTTACAAGCACAAACAAGTATGGAATCATAAGGAAAAACTCACTCGGCCATGGCTAGCTTAAGGATCGTAAAAGTCGGTGGGCAGCTCAGGGTTGATATCAAGATCACCTGAGAATAAGGAAAATGTGTAAGATGGGGAATTTAAAACTAACTAGAGTTATAATGTGTAAGGTTTATTTCACTTAGTTATGTGAAATTGTCGATTCGAGCTTTTTATCGAATCGTATGTAACTTTTTCGTTTTAGTTCGGATCGTTATGAACTTATAGTCCATTTTGATCGTTTTCAAGCGTATTTTCTCATAACGAGGTCCGTTTTGGACGTTGTGACTCGTAACTTAAATTGTGATACAAAAATATCACAAAAATTATTATTTAAATTTAAAAATTATAAAATATTGATTTTCGCTTTTTCGTAACATATTTATAAGTTACTAATTATTTAAATCATATATTTGTTATTTTTATTATTTTGGGTATATTTCCTATTTTTCTCCTTTTTTTATTTTCTTCTTATGTACCTTACAATTATACATATATATATATTCCAATACTTATAATATATAGTTTATAGTTTATGTTATTGTAAAATCGTAAATTACGGNTGTACATACATGTATACATATCTAATCTTATACATACATACACTATTTAATTTATGTATTAGTGTACATATACCATATTATATTTATAAGAAAATACTCTACAAATACTATCTTTATACATATGTATACTATATATAATATACATCTACAAATAAAATACTTACCTAGTCTTTTAATTTCCTTCCTTTTCTTTTCTTCTTCTTTTTCTTCTTCTTTTTCTTCCTTCTTCTCTCTTTTCTTCCTCTCTTTTTTTTTCTCACGGTTTTACGTGCTGAGTTTTCTAGAATGTGGTTTTCTTTTCTTTTTATTTTACTTGTTTAGTTGCTTAGATTTTACGCCATATCTTTGATATTAATTGCAAGAGTTTTGTTTGATTTAAATGTTCAACACCTGGCAAGATTATCCATCACGTGGGCTGCTTCCTTTAGCTTTCATTTTGTCGGATTTGCTTTTGCTACGCAGGAAAGGAATTTGAAATGGGAAAGGGAAGAAGGAAATGAGATAAATTGAAAATAGTAGAGAAAAAAAATGAAATTTATTAACAAATATGTGTAATTTTTCGGATCATATAAATTATAACGAATTTCCTTGTAGATTAGTTTTCAAAATTATGTGAAATTTTATCAATTTAACTGGTACCCGTTACAATTATAATTTTTACAAGTTATTATAGTAATTTCATTACAATGTCGTACAAACAGTCAATTTAGTCGAAAACTACATTCGACTATAATTTTATTGCTATTGTGTAATATTTAACTATTTTATAGGTTTACGTTTATGATTTTAGGGTCTCGAGCAATTTTGAGCTCGATTTCGATTAATGATGCATAAACAAGTTTTAGGGTTTTAGTAAGCGATTTAGGGTTTTGATAAATTCCAAAGGTTTTGTTATCGATGTTATATTTGATTTATTAAACTTCATATTCTTTTATTATCATTCGCCTTATCGATTTATTGTACATTTTAGAACACTTGGATTCGAGTTAAGGTTCAACTACTGTTTTTCCTAAGGTTTACAATCTTGACTATTTTGATAATCTAATTTGGTAAACTATGGTGTATAGTCTAATTTTGTAAAATAAAGTTAGGGGTCTTACTCTCAAACAGTTCCTTTTTGCCTTTTTGATTTAGTAGACTATAGTATGTAGTCTAATTTAGTTAAGAGTCCTACTCTCAAGCAGCTCCTTGTTACCCCAGGTTCTTGGATGTTGTATCCAAATACCCCACTATATCGACTAATTGGATGAGGATATTAGAAGGGCATAGAATATTGGTACCGATATATGCCATGTGCATGAGCATAGCATGCTAAATTGCTAGTAATAAATGTTTGATTGTGCTAATGTATAAGTGGAGTTGAACTTGATGATTATGATTAAAATGTTTTAGTTGTGATATTACCTATATTCTATTGTTTATTATCCACTCTTACTCAACTTCAATAGTTAAGAGGATAAAATGTTTTATCCTTAGGTTAACAGCATCATGAAAAGCCTAATACTAAGGGGGATGTATATTGAGAGAGTAAGTTAAAGTCAATGACTTTTGGATGGAACCTGTACTAAGTCAGGAATCCAACTACTTTGAAGATAACAAAAGAAAAAGATGGTTCATGTTTTGATTTAAATATTAGGCTATACATATAAGTTGTAACAAAATGTCTAGCTAAACTCCAATGTAGTAACCTCATTATCACATAAATAAAGCTTTCTTTTAATGAATGAGTAGGTTGAGTTAATTTTTAACAAGTATTTCTGTGTGATGATACATCCTGTGCTATGCCAAAATGTGACAAATAGTGTGATACGATGGCATTGATATTAGCATGGGTATTTATAAGTTTGGTTGTCAACTGCCTTTCTAATTGGTTATTTTTAGTATATTTAAGTAAGTGTTGTGTTTTTAGGAAAATTCATATTTTCACTAATTTTTGCATGTGTTGCATCTTTTAATAGATTTTCATAATAATCGCGTTTTTAGGGTTTCTTTTGATAAATAAATTTTTTCATTACTTAATTGATTTTCAAAAAATAAATAATCTTAATTGGAGTCTTTTAAAAAAATTAGTGTTTTCAGGTTTTTTTTTTTTTTTAAATTAAGAATAAAGTTAGTTTTTAGGTTTTTTTTTAAAGAAATAATAAATGGTTAAAAACGTAAATCTAGTCCAATTGTTAACATAAAAAGAACCAAAACACTAAAGTTTTCCAAAAATAAAAAACTACAGTCGATTTGATCCCAATTGCGGGTATATAGATACCTTCAAAGTAACTGTAAAATTTGTAAAATATTTTGTTTTCTTTTCATTTTTTAGGGAAAATTCGTAATAAAAAATAATAATAAATTCATTTTTATGCTTTTTTAAGCTTCTACATATTTTCACAATTTTTAGAAAAATTATAAAATAAAAGCTCATTAGTTAGTTTCTTTTAATTTTTACATAGTGAGTTTTGTCTTAATATGTTTGCCTCTAAAGTCATTTCTCTAGTTAAACTTTTTGAAATTTTTTTTTTTTAAATTTGTAAACTAATGGCTAAATTAAAATTTTCTCACTTAAAAACTTTAATTTGATTTTTTTACCAATTTAACTAATTGGCAACTCTAAGTTATTTTTGAAAATATTTTTTTCAAAAAATTTTTTTTTTCTTAATTTTATGTCGAATAACTTATATTAAGCAGATTATACTTAATATGGGTTAAATTAAGGAAAATCAAAATATGGTTCAATAGAATTGGCAATTCTATTGGGAAACTAGTGAGCTAACTATGTAAAAATTAAAAAAAAAAAAATTAGTGGGTCTTTATTATTCTAATTTTCCTTTTCTTTTGATTTGTATATTATTTTATATAGTTGTACTAACCGGGTTTTAGTGATGCAGGCTTACTAGGAAGAGCTTAGTGCAATGGGCCTTTTATTATTTTATTTTTTATCATATGTGTGCTTAGATGTAGTCAGACTTAGGCTACCTTAGAAACCTAAGACGAGCTGTCATTATGTAAATCTCATGTTGCTAAGGTCTTTACTCCTAACCGGTGGTAATAGGCGACCTTACTCATACTTCAATGTAGCCTACTAGGCGTTTCTCTAAGAACGTTCGAGACTACAAAGCTGAAGATCCATAAATTCTACCTTCTTGCATCATTGTAAAATAAAATGGGGTTGGTAATTTTTAAATTATAAGAGTTGAAAAAGAATTGTTATAACCTACAACCAATTGGACCTTATTTTCAAAATTTAATGTATTATATCTATATATATATATAATGTACATGGGTTTTATTTAAAAAAAATTAATTTTAGAAATTCATATACTTATATATGTAAGTTTATATAAACATTGACTATAGATTTATAATAATCCTGTTCGTAAGTTTATTAATTATTAATCTTTATTGCATTGCATATGTGTGCAGTATATTACATCAATTTTTAGTTTTATCTTAATTTATATATATTATTTTTATTTTTTATTTTTAATTGTGTTATTCATGTTGTCTTATAATATATGCATCATGTTTCATGAGAAATAGGTTATGTAACATAAGATTTAATATAAAAGGCACAAAATCATTAATATTCTCCTTGTACCATGACATACCAATGTTTAAAAAAAAAAAGGAAGGAAAACTTTGGTATCAACTTGCAAATTTTCTTTCTTTTTTAGGGCATATAATTATAGATATTGACTACAGTAAAGATTATTATGGAACTGTTATTTTTTAAGGCTTTTCAACAATTTTTTTTAAAAAGAAATTTCAAAAAAGATATTTTATGATAAAAAAACTAGTTTCTTGATGATTTTTTACTTAGTTGATTTTTATTACAATACCTTACATATACCATACTATTAGCAACTAACAAAATACAAAAAAAAAAAAAGATTTAACCATCAAATTTTCATTGTAAAAATATTTGTTATCTTAAAGTCATCAAATTAATCTTGTAAATGTCTAAGGTCTCATTCCTCATATTTATCTATTAGATTGTCACAGTCCCAATAGAGTTTTTTCCATGAGTCATCACACCTATATCATTTTTTAATAAGTTTCTCATTATAAAATAATTTTCACTTCTCTATATCATTCTCATAATATAATCGTTATCCTATACCTTAGTTGCCAGTCCTAATGTTTTTTTTTTTTCTTTAACCTTTTGTCTATCTAATAAGTTTAGATTAGTCAATGTCAATATTAGGATTTTGTAATATAAAATTAACATTGATTATTTAATAAAAGTTTCCAAAAGGAAAAGAAAGGTTTGCAAAATTAAAAAATTGGATTTTTTTTTTTTTTTTATAAAAAAGAGAGGGAATGCAATGTTGCTAATAAAAAGGAATCCTTACAGGATTTAAAAGATTGCCTTTTAAATGGTTAGCTCAACTTAAGCCCATAATCACTTATTTTCAAAATCAAGAGGTTTGAAGCTCTTAAACAAAAAATAACCATAACAGAAAGGGTTTTACATAAGTAGGCAAAACAATTAAAGATCATGGCCCATACTCGAGCCTAGGTGCCTATTAACATACCATTTCAAGCAGACAAGTCTAAAGAGTCATAGATTTATGAGCCTAACAACAACAACAACAATACCTTGGCGAAAGAATTGGAGTAGATATCAATGAAAATGGAGGGAGAAATCTTTTAGAAAATTGAAGAGAAAATGAGAGCTCTAAAGGGTCACAATGTATAGAGTGATCTAGGCTTAAGCAATGTTTGTGTTTTTTAAGACCATAAGTTACCCAAGAAGTTTAAGGTGCCAAATTTCGAAAGGTATGATGGAACAAGTTGCCTTAAGCTCCACCTTAGGCTTTATGTCTGCAAGATGGCCCAATTCACCAAATATGAGCAGTTAATGATTCAAACTTTCTAGGATAGCTTAACTAAGCCAACATTAGCACGATATGCCCAACTCAACTTGATTGAGCTTAATACTTGGTATAAATTAGCTCATGCCTTTTATTAGCAATACAAGTTCAATGAAAAAAGTGGCTCCTTCCTTAATGGATCTAAATAACATGAAAATGAAGCTAACTGATGTAAGCCCTAAAGGTAAGCCAATTGACCATATGATTGAACTTAGGACATAAGGTTTTGGGCAATCGGTTAAAGAATCCGATTAAACCCCAAATTATAAACTATTGAGAGAAATATTAGTAAAAATGACCCCATAAACTTGAATTTAAGAAAATAAGTAATAAAATAGGAGACTATAAAATTTTCAAATTTTAAGCATAATAATTGCTAATTACCGAAAAGGCAAAAAGTGTAATCTAATAACTAATAAATTACTAGAGATAGATTATATGTATACTAAAAATTTTAGAATGACCAAAATAATAATTAGGAATGTTCACATGTACCCCATATGTATTTACGTGTAGATAAAAATACGCAAAATTACCTAAATTGGCTAAAAACTTAGTAAATAATTAAAGAAAATTATAAATTAATTATGAAAAAATCAAAAGAGGATAAGATGATCCAAATCAGGTCATGGCATGTCAAGATGTTCAAAAGAAAAATCAACCAATAAAAATTAGACAACATAAAAGCAAAAAATCAAGGATAATGGGCAAAGTCTTGTCAAATTAATGCATAATAATTATAAAAAAGTCTATAAATAAGGGAAAAATTTTCAGAACTCATTTGGGCAGTGAGGAATTTGAGAAAAATTGTGAGACCCAAAAATTTGAGAGAAAATTTAGAAAATAAAAAAAAAAAAGAAAACTGTGCAGATTGGGCAAGTGAACCAAACCCACCTCTCACCACCACCTAGGACCGAGCCACCACCACCACCCTACTCCAGACCTACCGTCTGGGCCGATCGATAAGCTTGGACAGGGCTTGGACGGCCAGAAAGCATCGAACTGGGTGAGTCCCACAATTGTCCCGATTTTGTATAATTTAGTAAAATTAGTTATTTTGCCTAGAAAATTATGAAACTTATTATTATAAGGTGTTATTGTATGTAGATTTAGGGAAAAATAGTGATTTAGTTTAATCACGTCTTAAAATATAGGGTCCTTAAGAAATCATGTAAAACCGAGCATGATTCAGTTTAGAAATAAATGACCTTAGGAGTGTAGTTTCGAGCCTAAAATTTTTGTGTAGATTACTTAGATGATATAGAACAGTGCTATGAAGCCCATTTTAAAAAATTAATTTTCAAAATTTTTAGATAATTTTTAGGCCCTAAAATGAGGCATAAAATGGGTAATTTAGGGTTAATTCAGTAATTAAATGGTTAATTACTGATTTAGTGAATAAGTATATGTTTTAGGATGTGGAAATCTGATGGAGTATAATACTTGTAGCTTTTAGGGTGTTAGATGTAATTATTAGGGTAATTATGTAATAAATGATTAATAAGGAAAAATAGTTAACTTTAAGTTAATTTTGTAAATTAGGGAAATTAAGAGTAAAATCTGATTTATGATGAATTTAGACATTTTGAAATGATAATTGATGTTTAGGGATGGTAATTAAAGTGATAGAAATATTAGAAGTGCATTATGTACATAATAGGCAATAATGTATGATATGTAATTTTTGAAAATATAATAAATAGAAAATATTAGGATAAAAATTGATATTATATAAATAATAGGGATATATAATAAATCTAATAAGAAACTTGAATTTATGTAATTATATGAAAAATGTAAAAATTTCTCACATTACGAATGAATTCGGTACACTAATATGGATTTAAGTGTACTGGGTAAAATAAATATCGACTAGGGGTAATGATGGTATTTAGGAGATCGGGAAGTAATGTGATTAATTTCACATTATAGGTTGAAACGGATTTCTAGGATTGGAATCTAAAATATTACATAGAAATCGAACTAAAACTTAATTTAGAAATCGATGCAAAAACCGAACCTGAACCTAACCCCAAACCTAGAATAATTGTAAAAGACTTAATACCTAGATAATTAGGCATATTAAACCTTAAACAAAACCTAACAATAAGCATTATAGGATAAAACGAACCTACAATAGTTATATGAAAAGCTGAAACCACGTTTGTGTTATAGGGATGATTGGCGATGGCCTAAGCAAATCGGACCTCGAGTGAGTAAGTGAGTGAGGAGTCGAGGTAAGTTGGGATTAATACGATGCTGTATTTGGAGGCTTAAGATTATGCTTGGTTATGCTTGTTAGATAGTTGAATGTGTGCATGTGCTTGATTATGGGTGATGCTATGATTCTATTTGTTGTTCTGGCATATATTGTATGATTTGTATGTAATGATTGATCACCCTCAACTGGACTTAATCAAATATACAACTAGTAATCATAATCGAATATGCATGGCAACCCGTTAGGGGAACTTAGGATTCTCCGGCCAAATACCGACTCCTTCGAAAGGGATAGCGCAGGATTGCAAAATGGTCCCTTCTTTATCCTCAGTCGAACTAAGTGACAGGAGAGGAGGTCACGGCGAGGGTGAAGACAGTGGTTCAAAGGTAGTCGTGGGAGGAGCAAGGTCTCCATTACACAAGCCTGGGTTTAGTCATGAGCTGTTGCATTAACAGCAACTTCTCAACCCGGATTAGAGCGGGCGTAATTTCTCTAATCTCACGACGGGCCGGACAACGTCGTGCGATGGCATTGGCTTGCACATCCATTGCATCTAATAAGTGATTGAAAACCTTGTTGTGTTTCTGATATAGTTTTAAGTCCTCCATCCTAACTTATTGAGCTGTGATTGCTCACATCCCTATAGACGTCGTGCAGTTGCTGGCTAAGAAGCAGCAAACCACTACTCTGAAGCTAGCAACTGTTGGATCCTGGGGAGTGAGGAAAAACATGTGAAGAATAAACATATATTTTTAAGGTTTAAGCTTTTACTTTAGAATTTTTCATTTCCGAATACTGTAATAACTAGAAAATATATTATAGAGAAATATTGTAAACTTTAATTACAATAGCTGAATTATAGCATATATATATTTCCTCACTTTCTTAGATTAATGATTTATTTAAATTACAAACTGTCTACTTCAAAGTGGGTTAGTCATTGACGCCTTGTGTAGATCAGGTCTAAGATAGTGGTTGTAAGGCCAACTTCTATCTTAGGATGGTTTACACGGCGGGGCTGTTACGACTCTGCCGCTTCGGGCGTAACAACTGAATCCTTTAAGGAGTATGCCAGGAGATGGAGATCTATAGTCGCTTAAGTCACAATACAATTGCCAGAAATTAAACTGATTAATATATTTGTTCACACATTAGGTGAACCCTACTATAATCATCTCTTGGGCCATACCACTTCCACATTTGCAGATGTAGTTGCAACTAGTAGTCATATTGAGGATGCCATTAAAGTAGAAAGATTAATAAGGAAGAGAACAACCTTACCAAATTTAAAGGCCACTGTAAACACTATAATGCCCCATTTGATGATATGCGGACCTAATGCCTTAAGCATTGGCTTAGAGGTCAAGTAAAATAAGCTAAGCTAGAAAACACCTAAAAGAAGGTTCACTCATATCCTGGTTCCTATGTCTCAAGTCTATCGCCACCTAAAAGAAAAGGGTTTGCTGCATCCTAAGGCCTGAATGCTAAGGTACAAAACTTGAAAATACGACCCTAATGCATTATTGAATACCACATAGGTCAATAAGGGCATGTTATTAATTACTACTGGGAGTTAGCGAATAGAGTTTAAGATTTGACTAACTAAAATTGGTCCGATTGGACTTTGTCAGGGATTTATGGCCTAAATTCCACATAGAACCCACCATCAACATGATACAAGGCTTGGAAAAGTTTTTAGAGACAGATTTGAATGGTTAAGCCTAGGGGGCATGTCACTAGTAGGGTCAAGTAAAAAGAATTTCAGCTTTAGACGAAAAGATAACAACATTAGAAGAAAGACTCATTGGAATAGAAATGGCCATAGGTTCTATGCCCAAGCAGCTGAAACACTTAGCTCCTATTACAAGTAAGACGTCACAACCCAAGCATGAGAATGATTTAGGGGAAGAGAAGTTAGGAACGAATGTGCCCATTAAGAAAGCTCAGGATCAAGACAAGCTCGTCCACAACAAGAGGAGGCAGCTTATACAGTTTAAGATTCCAAATGCCGAAGTGTTCAAGCAATTGAGTGAAGCAAAGTTGCTAGCATGTGAAATCACAGCAAAGAAGTATAAGTTGAAGGATCATGACCATAGAGAACTATTGGAAATTGAAGCATAAGGTGTAAGATTTGATTGATATAGAGATTATCCAACCAAGCTTTCTAGAAGCTAATGGTCTAGTGGTAATATTCCTTCCCCAAGTTATGAAGAAGTCTCAAACAAACAACCTGCTGCGTCAAATATTAAAGGCCTACTACTATCACCAGACAAGGTGGCTTGCCATTTGAAGCAATTGAGTATATCTCCAGGAGATCAATTCAATTGAATGGGTTAAGTTCGAAGGAGTGACAAAAATAAGGGCAAGAAGTGGAAAAGATGTTAGTTCCTGCATTTATTTCTTTTAAAGTAACCTTTCATTTTGAAGCTTGTAATGGATACGAGCTTTGAATAAAGTAGTTTTCATATGCATTTTTGTGTTTGTATGCTATGAAGCTAGCTCAATTTAATTAGGAGCATTTAGGGTGAGTGAAAATGGGTAAAGTAAATTTGAACTTAGAACTTAAAATTTTCTACGTAAGGGCATGTAACACGTTACTTAAAAGGTTTAGGATGAAAAGAGGTAACCCATATCCTAAACACTAACTCTAAACACATGAGAGTTATGTAATACAATGTAAGTACTTGGGCTCATTCCTTAAAGGAGGTTTGTCTTGAACTTAGTACACATGTCAAAATGATATTAGGTACTCATTTCACTACCTTAAACACAGTTATCTCTTGCAAACCTATTTAAACCATTAGGTGATTTTTCTTAAAATTAGCTCTACTAAGAACTACCCTAAAATGAGCCAATCAGGAGGTTAGGGTCATTAATTTGGAGAAAAGGAGTAGACTAACTTGTGCTTGCCTTAGTTGTATCAATTCATGAGCAAATATTATCATAAATAATTCAATTTCTTTAGGATGAAGAAGAGCTTCAGACCATATGCTCCTCACTCAAGCCTATACGCCCATTCAAACACCTTAAGCCTATGCATTTTCTTCAAACACTCCAAAGCAATATACACTTCTCTTAATCTTATACCCTTTGAACCCATGGTTTTAGGCTTTTGAATCCCATCAAGTGAAAACTCAACAATGGAAGGTAACCACCTTGAAAAAAAAAAAAAGGGAAAAAGAAGAAAAAAGAAAAAAAAGTGAGAAAAAAAAAAGAAAAAGAAAACATTAATAAGGTGATCACCTTCAAAGCTGAGTTAATTGATAATAAGCTTACAGTCCAAACTTGTGAAGGATGTACAAATGCTAAACATTTTAAATTCCTAAGCCCAAAGGCAAAGCCCTCATGTCATAACCTTACCCACTATACCACCCTTGATGAAACTCTTTTAGCTAAAGAAATGAACTTATCTTAAGCAAAATTTACTTATAAAACTGGGCAAGCCCATGTTTAGTTTCTCCTAGATTCTTGGTTTGTAAACCTGGGATGGATTGTATATGATTTCTTCAAAATTGGCCAAGCACATTGATATCTATATGCTCAAACTATCGACTAAAAGCCTTACATTATAAACCCAAGAAAGACCTAATTGATTAACTAGAGTGTACCATTTACAAAATGAACTATAATTTTTGAAATTGAAGTTAAGAGTGAAAACAAGCCTATGAGAACATAAAGTAATGATTTTTATGTTTTCTCAAGAACATAAAGTGTCGTTTGTTACTAATTTTGAAATTAGTGCTTCTAAAGATTGTAGAAATCATGAAATATGCTCCAAGAAACAAGATTGAAAGAATGAGTGGTCAATGTGCAAGGGGCAAGCTAACCTCTTATTTGTGATCTTTAAAGTCTTCAAGACTCTCTTACTTGTTAGCAACATAAGTTTCCATTAAAGAGTGCTTTTTTAAATTTTTTGCGAAAAAAGCCCTTTTTAAAAGAGAAATTAAACCTTTTTCAAAAATTGTCAAGAGAGATTTCTTAAAAAGAAAAGTTAAAATTTTCAAAAAATTATCAAAATCCCTAAAACTCAAGTCTCAGACTACGTTGTCAAAACTCATCAAAGTCTTTGAAATCCTTGGATCGCTTGCCTTTACTACGTTGTCCATTTCATAAAGTAATCTTGAATCGCCTACTCAGTAGAGCGTCATCCAATCCTTTCTACGATCATCGTCCTATTCCTTATTAAATCGCTTGTTGAAAGGAGCCTATCCTATTCCTTATTGGATAGCTTAGTCAATAGAGCACTATCCTGTCCTTAGTTGAATCGCTTACTCGATGGAGCATCGTCCAGTCATTTATCAGATTACTTGCTCATTAGAGTGCTATCCTATTTTGTCCCTACTAAAGCGTCATCCTATCATGACTTCAAAAGATCTATCCTTTCAAGTAACAGATTCTTAAAGAGATCTATCTTCCTAAGGATACTCGAACTTTCAAGACAGGATCCTATTTGTCTAACATTCAAAGCTCTTTATCCCGTCCTTTCAAGATGGGTCTCTTCTTATTTAATCTTACCTTATCAATTCAAGTCAAGACTCAGCAAAGATAGGTATGTTATTTTGTCTTTGTAGCAAAGTTTTTACCAACTTTACTATAAAGAGAGACAGCTGTAGATACTCTATTTTTACCACTCTTTATTTTAATTTTAGTTTTAAGCTAGGTTTAAAAATAATAATAATTTGAAATTTTGAAAAAATACATAAAAATTGAAAAATCGAAAAACCCTAAAAAATTGTTAATAGTCCAATAAAATATTTGGGCTCACACAATGAATTTTTGTCCAATTTTAAAAATATTTTAGCTGGACTAATTAAAATTAAGGCTCATATTTATTCAATTCAAAAATGGTGATAAGAAATATGTTTAAGCATGTATATTTGGACTATTTTGATAAATTAAATAAATTGGATGAAATTGGGCTTAGTTTCAAAAGTTTGAATCAATTTAGACCCAAAAGTGAAAGTTTAACTTAACTTTAATTGTATGATTTGTCAAGAAATTAATTATGCTTAGTTGGCTAAAGCATGTGCAAAGCAACTTAAATGTTACAGGTTTGAAATGCAGGGGCACATGGGGTTTGTTAACACGCCTCTTACATGCTAATTACTTGACAACCTCTTTCCTTAATTTATTTAATTTTTTTTTTTCCAGCTGAAAATCATGGAAAGGGAAGGAAAATTTAAGCAACTTGATTCAACAACCTATCTTGTTAAATCTTCATCATTTTTATGTAGATTTAGTTAGAGTCTTGCTAAAAGATTATCAAAACTATCAAATCTATGAAAGATTTTAACTAATATCTATTTAATGGAGGTTTGATAAGAATCAAGTGGGATTTAACTCAATTCAAAATGGGTGAAAAGATTCAAGTTTTTAATCTTATAAGAATCCGTATCCTTACAGTTGAAAAAACCACAATCATGATCCATTGTTGAAGTCAACATCTACACTGATCCACTATCAATCACTTCCATCACCCACTATCGACTACAGCAAAGACCCCATGCCCTAACTCCATTAACCACACAACATGACTTAATGCAAACACAACAACACACAACGAACCCCCCAACTTCATCACTCAAACAATAGCAATCCCACTTGACCAAAGACAATAACTTTACTCTGTCCTCACTTAATAACAATGCGTAACCATTAGAGTAACTAACATCGTGCACAAGCCCCTTATATGCCACTGTAATCCTAATCCACCAAGCCCCATCGGTCTTCCTCTCTCCCACCACCTCATTTGCCTTCTCTTACACCAATCCCCTATCGACACCACTACAATAGTGAACTACATACCTAATAACCCTAAGCACAGCTACCCCCTATCGACCAGCCCCTATCTTGGCCAGTAGTAAAGCCATACTCTAAGATAAACCCAACAGGACCCCCTTTATCTACCTAATGACATATGTAGTGGTAACCACCTAAGCCTAAACTATTCTTTCACTCATGTAACAGTCACACCAATCCATACTGTCCCACTCGACACTGTACATCCTAGACCCAATCCTCATACGCTAACCTTGAAGCCTCATGCATAGTATACAACCCACCACGTACAGTATAGAATGCCTACATGCTATACCCACCAATCCACCTAATCCTAATCTTTCTTCCTCATCACATGTCTTAACCCTACTCCTATGACCATCAAACTCCACCACATTAAGAATCCGACCAACTAGTACCACTGTAACCACTCTGATTTCTAATCACAACAAATAGTCACCATGAGTTGAGGCATTGATGCAAATCTTACTTTCATCAATAATTTACCCACGATAGTAAAAAAAAAATCACTCGATTCGGCCTCTAGAACGCTTTGCAAATTGTTGGAAGCTCTTGTTGTTTGTTTTGGTTTAGTAACTTGACTTGATTTGTTTGGATAACAAAATTCTAACCTAATTCAACCTAGGAGACTCAACTCGCTTTAAGGATCCCCTTAATTTGATTCAATCAATTAGGTCTTAGTTTTAGTAATTTTTGCCTACTAACTTATGCTTTCTTTAGTATTAATAAAAATATTTTTTTTTTTTATTGCATGAATAGTATGATATGATGGCATTGATATTAACATGGGTATTTGTAGGTTCAATTGTCAACTGCCTTTCTAATTGGTTATTTTTAGTATATTTGAGTAGGTGTTGCATTTTTAGGATAATTTATATTTTTACTAATTTTTACACTTGTTGAATCTTTTAATAAATTTTCATAAAAATTGTGTTTTTAGGATTTCTTTTGAGAAATAAATTTTTTCATTACTTAGTTGGTTTTCAAAAAATAAAAAAATCTTAATTGGAGTCTTTTCAAAAATTAGTATTTTACGGTTTTTTTTTAAATTGAGAATAAAGTTAGTTTTTAGGGTTTTTTTTTTTCCTTAAAGAAGTAATAAATGGTTAACAATGTAAATTTGGCCCAATTGTTAAAATAAAAAGAACTAACATACTAAAATTTTTCAAAAAATGAGAACTACAATTGATTTGATCATGATTTGTAGGTATGTAGACACTTTCGAAACAACTGTAAAATTTGTAAAATATATTATTTTCTTTTCATTTTTTAGGGAAAATTCGTAATAAAAAAATAATAATAAATTCATTTTTATGCTTTTTTACGCTCCTACATATTTTCACATTTTTTACAAAAATTATAAAATAAAAGCCCATTTGTTAGTTTCTTTTAATTTTTACATGGTGACTTTTATCTTAATAGGTTAGCTTTCGAGGCCATTTCTTTGGTTAAATTTTCTAAAAAAAAAATTATTTTTTAAAAAATTCGTAGACTAGTAGCTAAATTAGGATTTTCTCACTCGATATTTAATTTTTACATGGTGACTTTTATCTTAATAGGTTAGCTTCCGAAGCCATTTCTTTAATTAAATTTTTTGAAAAAAAAATTATTTTTTAAAAAATTCGTAAACTAGTGGCTAAAGTAGGGTTTTCTCATTCGAAAACCTTAATTTGAATTTTTTACTAGTTTAACTGGTTAGCTACTCTAAGTTATTTTTCAAAATATTTTTTTCAACATTTAAAAAAAAAAAATTTTCCTTAATTTTATGTTGAGTGACTTATATTAAGCAAGTTAGACTTAATATAAATTAAATTAAAGAAAATCAAAATAAGGCTCGACAATAGAGATTTTCTCTTACGAGTCCATTTTAAATAGCTTTTCTCATATTTATCCAGTCTTATCTTTCTGTTACTTTAGATGTTTTTTCATTTAAGTTAGAGGATTCAGGGTTTTTACTTCTAACATTAAAAATTATTACATGCTTATCTCCTTCCATCAATCTCATCTGCTAAGCATACTCCTTTCTTACCCCTTATATTAATTGCCCATTCTCTTGGGCAATGCCCACCTATCAAGTTCCTACAACTAGGTTATGTTATTTCCTACTATTTTGAGTAGTTCCTAACTGTTCTCATTCTTTCTAAAAGAATTTTTTTTTTTTTTTTTTTGCCTCATCCTTCATGCAACCATCTACTCTCTATATTCTTATACCTAATCTTCCTCTAACATATAGTTTGTTGTCACATTTCTCGGGATATTATGTTTCACATCTTCTAATAGGATAACATTTTATTGCATTATTCAATTAACATTCACTTTTGTATCTGCATCCCCATCTGTATGGTTAGTTCCCTTATTAGTTTCTTTATTAACCTTATTATTTAACTCCCTTTTTTATTATTTAAAGGACAATCTTTAATTGGATGGCCTATTCATGACCTTCATATTGCAACTTATATTTAATATTATCAATAATTATTATCAGGCTTTAAGAGTGGTAGAGTCATAATAGTTTCATTATGTACACCTACCTACAATAAAAGCTAACCATTGATCTATTATTGTAAACTTAACATATGCAAGGTATATAAAACTAAACTACTATGAAGCATCTCTTTTTTTGTAGATATAATCATTTACAAAATACTTTATAACGTAAAATAAACATTTATATTGAGTTTAGTTTAGAAAATTGATGAGAAAATAAAATTTCCAATATCAACCACATTATAAATCAATTGGGCCACTCACAAGACCTAGCTAACTACTAAAAGAAAAGACAAAATAAAGTACTTCATCTTCAATTAATCCTCACTCAAAACCTTGTACCCATCTCCTCTACACTTAAGGTTTGGTTATCTATCATATGCCTTCTAAAAATTGCATAAGAGGTCTATTAAGATGTGAGCAAGCACCGCTTAATAAGTCAGATTAAGATAGATGGAAGCATGTATAGCATAATAAAATAGGGTTGTCAATTTAGTCAGATGTTATGAATGAACAAGTAGAATGTTATTGCATAATATTATCTGATCCATTGTAAAATTAGTGAAATTATGCCTGCTTTAATATGAGTTTGAGAAGTTTCCATTCTTTTTGTGTGATGTATTTACTTGCAGCCAAACCCAAACTAATGTAATGGAAATAATGATCCTCTAATGGCTACCTTTGAACTAGCACTCCTAACTTTGTCCCAACCTCTTCTCTTGTCACTTAGTTTGACTAAAAGTAAGAAAGAGGCCATTTCTATTGTCTCTTTCAAAGGGGTATTGTCCCCTAATGATAGGAATTAGGTTATTGGGCCTTTGACTCGCAGTTAAGCCTAAGAACTAGAAGGCTAGCAAAGCGGATTCTTCTGCTCCAATCGACTCCTACTGAAGTCGAATACTTCTTTGCCAAGTCATTTTGTATGCCGAATCAAATGACTGCCCATCTCTCTAAAGTGTACCGAGTTATAGATTACCAAGAGAACAATTAAACCTTTCACAATTACTCACTCGTACTAGAGTCGACCAATGACTCAACATCTCTCTTACTGAGAAGTTGAGAGATTGAGAAACTGAACTGATCCTCAACCACCCCTGTTCGGCTAAGCAACCTGACCAAACATTTTTGTTTGCATCCTCCAACAGTTTCACCAATGTATCATTACCATGTGTACAGGGCTATGTGTAGAATCTGCTCCACTAACCATTGCTTTTTCTTGAATATTTATTTTTACCCTCTTGTAATCTTGTACATTATTTCTTTAGGGTAATACTCTTTTTGTCTTTTTCTTTTTTAACAAATTACCCTAACTTATTGGGTATAAATACCATTGTAATTGTAGCCGCAAGGCACCATCATTAGATTATCATCAATATGCAACTAAATATTCTTCCTTATGTAAACATTGTTGTTTACTCTCATTTCACTCCTATCACAATCCTTAAGTAAGGCTAGGTGGCGAGTAACCTCACCGAACTATTTCATATATCATATCGAGTTGTGCCGTGAGTCCTCGGAAGTTCTACTAGTGCATCATATCCTTTGGAGCTATTCATGGATTTTGCTTACCTTTCATTCACTTTTCGTTCTTTCGTACATTTCCCCATCATTTCTTCAAGCTTTTGGTAAGCTTAGACCCATCCAATGACCTATCTTGTATGTTCTTAGTTACGATTTACATCATCTTTATATCAAAGCAAAGGTTTTTACTTGAGTTGTAACTTGTTTTGAGTTCTAACATATGCTGTTTTACGTATATGAAAACAAAACAAGTTACTGTGTTTGTTTAGTTACCGTGCTTATTAGTTACTACTTTTTTGGAATGTGGAAGTGTTTGTTAAAACACCTAGTTAAAGAGTTTGAACTTTAAATCTGCAAAGAAAATGACTCACCCCAATGTGAACATTGGTGTTGTTGATGACAACAATGGAGTTGTCTACTATAGTCGACAGTCTCAGGGAACCCATAGGAGCACTAACGAAAGACTTGATGAGGTGGCTAACCTCTTAGTAGAGTTGACTTGAGCTGTTTATGTGTTGACTTGTTGATTGACTAAAGCCATACAAAACACCCTACAAACTGCTCTACTTTCTAAAGGTTAAAACCTAGTTCAACCAGTTTGAGGTGGAGGACTAAGTAAACGAGTCAGACGAAGGATAGACTTGAGGGAACTGGATGAAGAGGATGAGGAAGAGTACTTTGAAGAAGAGCGAGCTCGAGCCCCTAGAGTATCTGACCATGTAAAACTTTAGATTTCAAGTTTCAATGGGTTTAGGAGTATAGATGAATACTTAGAATGGGAAGAAAAAGTGGAGCATATTTTTTACTATTATCACTACAAGGATTACGAAAAGGTGAGAACTACTGTTGTTGAGTTCTCCGGATATATTACCATGTAGTGAAAGAATTTCTAGGCCATGAAGAGGTGAGAAGGCTACCAAGAGATTAATACTTAGCCTAAAATGAAAAGAATATTGAGAAACAGATTCATGCTAAATATTTATCTATAAGACACTTTTACTCTACTTCAGGAGCTGAGATAAGGAGGCCGAACAATTGATGAGTATGTCTAGGAATTCTAAATGCTCATGATCCAATGTGAAGTAAAGGAACCCCCAATATGGACAATCTCCAGGTTCATTACAAGGTTGAGAGGTAATATTTGGGATATTGTAGAGCTCCAACGATTCACAACAATGGATGAAGCCATTTGAATAGCTCAACGAGTGGAGAGATAGAAAAGAGGTCGAGTACCAACCAGAATGCCTATTAGCCAACTCGGATAGACAAGTTACCAAACTCAATTAAGTACCGAGTCAACCCAAAAGGTAGATATCTGAGCTAAGTAGAAAGGCTGACTTGACAGTGACATGCCAACTCGAACTTATGAGAAAGGGTAAGAGTCTAGTAGAAAGACGAGCTAGATCAAGTGCTTTAAGTGCCAAGGTTTCGGACATATGGTTGCTTAGTGTCTAAACCGAAGAACTATGGTGATTAAAGGAGACATCTTGATGCTGGAGGTAGAAAGTATAGACAAGGAACCTAAGGAGGAAGAGGGCACCGCCGAGAAAGAAATGGCCGAAAAAGAACTTATCAAAGAGGACGTGTTTGCTGAGGACTTGGAGCAGTTGGTCTTGGTTGTCCAACATGCTGTGAACTTAAAACCTTCATGAGAGGAGGAGAAGAGGGAGAATTTGTTTCACACCACCTGCAAGGTGAATGACCAAGTGTGAGCATTAATTGTGGATAGTAGAAGTTGCACCAATATGGCATCAGTCAAAATGGTCAAATAGTTGAAGTTGCCGACCATTGCGCACTCAAAGCCATATAAGTTGCATTGGTTGAGTGATAAGAGAGCACTACATGTTACCCGACAAGTACTACTACCGATCACAATTGGAAACTACTCTAATGAGATTCTCTGCAATGGGCTACTTATATGCACCTCGCACATGTTGCTTGGTTGACCATGGCTATTTGACAGAAGAGTTATCTATGATGGATACAAAAACATGTATGTGTTCAAAAAGGATAATCGGAAGATTACATTGAACCCGATGTCGCCAAGAGAAGTTAATAAATTGTAGACAAAACTTGCTTACGAATCAACGAAGACTCTAATGATGAGTAGAGCCGAGCTCTAAGAGGCCATCAACGCTAATGAGCCAACCCTTATGTTGGTTAAGCACTTATTAAAGATGAAGGAAAGGGGTGAACTACCTTAGGAAATAAAAGAGTTGCTGGGCGAATATGTTGATCTATTCCCAGAACAGTTACTCGAGGGGTTACCCCCAACTCGAGGTATAGAACACTACATCGACTTAATACCAGGTACTGCACTACTAAATAAGCCAGCCTATTGGATGAGTCTCAAGTAAGCTTTTAAACTCTAATGACAAGTTAATGAGCTACTGGAAATAGGTTATGTTAAGGAGAGTCTTAGCCCTTGTGTTGTTCTAGTGCTCCTAGTACCAAAAAAGGATGGAACCTAGTAAATGTATATCTATAATCGAGCGTGAACAAGATCAAGATTAAATATAGGTATCTTATCCCAAGGTTGGAAGACATGTTGGATGAATTGAGTGGAGTTAAAATCTTTAGCAAGATTGATTTGAAGTTTAGCTACCATTAAATCCGAATGAGGTCGGGAGATGAATGAAAGACTACTTTCAAAACATAGCATGGACTTTATGAGTGGATGGTCAGGCTATTTAGCTTGTTAAATACCCTAAGCACTTTCATCAGGTTAATAAACCATGTGCTGAGACATCTAATAGAGAAGTGTGTTGTAGTGTATTTCAACGACACCCTTGTGTACAGTGTTTTGATGCCGAGTCATTACGAACATCTCTAAGCTATATTGAATGTCCTCCTTGCCAAGAGATTATTTGACAACCTGAAGAAATGTTGCTTTTGTCAAGAGAAAGTGGTATTCTTGGGCTATGTAGTAAATGAAAGAGGTTTATGAGTAGATGACGAAAAGGTTAGAATAGTCGTTAAGTGGCTGGCTCTTATTACTTACGCCGACATGAGAAGTTTATATAGACTGGCTTTATTCTACAGGAGGTTCATCAAGAATTTCAATACTTTCGCTACACCGCTTACTGAATTGACAAAGAAGAACATCAACTTCTGATTGGGAGAAAAGGAGGAGAGAAGTTTTGTCGAGATAAAGGCAAGGTTGACCTCTACCCCTATACTTGTTCTACTTGTTTTTGAGAAAATATTTGAGCTAGAATGTGATGTTGAGCATTGGAATAGGTCTTGTCCTAATGTAGGAAGGTTGACTAATTGCCTACTACAATAAGAAGCTTAGACGACCTCAGTTAAATTACTCTGCATATAACAAAGAACTCTTGGCGCTAATTCGAACACTGTATATATAGCAACACTATCTATTGCTAAAAGAATTTGTCATTTATATTGATTAAGAGTCCTTAAGGTACCTCTGAAGTCAGAAAAAATTATCAAAGCGAGAGGTAAGATGCATCAAATTCCTTGAAGGATTCAATTTTGTGATAAAGTACAAGCAGGGAAAGAACAATATAGTTGCATATGCTCTTTCAAGGAGGCATACGCTTTTAACTAAATTGTAGACTAAGCTGTTTGGGTTTGTGAGTATCAAAGAGCAATATTCTGAGGATCCACACTTTGCACCTATACTTACGCATTGTGTCAATGGAAAGACAGTGGACGAGTATCATATGGAAGAGGGATACTTATTTTGAGGAGGAAAATTATGCATGCTAACTTGTTCATTGTAGGAGCCACTGATTAGGAGAGCCCATAGTAGAAGACTGTCCAGACATTTTGGGGAGAAAAGAACATATGAATTGCTAAGTGGTTGATTTTTTTAGCCGAGAATGAAATGAGATGTGCACTGAGTTGTTGAAAACTATGCCATGTGCAAGAAGGCTAAATATCGAGCCGAAAAAGGAAAACCAATACTATTACCTATTCCGATGAAGCCATAGATTGAATTGAGCATAGACTTTGTTCTTAGATTACCATGGACCACCCGATGCAAAGATTTTGTAATGGTCATCATGGATAGGTTCAGCAAGATAGTACACTTTGTATCTTGCTCTAAAACTAACGATGCTTCGGCTATTGCTTCTGTTTTCTTACAGGAGATTGTGTGGTTACGTGGCATATTAAAAAGTGTAGTTTTTGATAGAGACTCGAAGTTCTTGAGCCATTTTTAGAGAACCTTATGACGTTGGATGGAGACCAAACTATTATTTAGTATCTCCCGTTACCCCCAAACTAATGGCTAAATAGAGGTAATTAATTGCACTTTTGGATCACTGCTCCGTGTTACAGTAAGCAAGAATTTGGGCAATCAGGATGTTTACTTACCAGTGGTCGAATTCGCTTACAATAGAACAGTACATGACATTACCAAGCAGACTCCCTTTGAGGTTGTCTTGAGGTTGTCAATGGTTTTAATCTCAAGTTTCCCCTCGATCACACCCCTATACCTATGCTGGCGTAAGAGGACCTCAGTGCAAGAGCTAAGGTATAATCCCTTCAGCACATCTACAATAAAGTCACTTGGTACATTGACCAAGCCGCCAAACATATGCGAGAGAAGGCCAAGGGTAGGATGGCGAAACATTTTCAACCGGGGGACTTGGTATGGCTATACCTAAGCAAAAAGAGGTTTTTAAGTAAGAGGAAGAACAAACTATCCCCAAGGGTTAAAGGACCTTTTAAAGTCCTCTAGAAGATTAATGATAACGCCTATAGATTGGAGCTACATGAGGACTATGGGGTTTCTAACACCTTCAACATTGCCAAACTTAGTCCATATCATCCCGACAGAAAGCTGATCGAAGACCATTCAGATTTGATCCCAAATCTAAATTAACCCCGAGGGAATGATAGGAATTAGGCTACTGGCCCTTTGACTCGCAATTGAACCCAAGGACTAGAAGGCCTAGTAAGGTGGATTCTTTTGCTCTAGTCAACTCTTACCCAAGCTGAATACTTCTTTGCCGAGTCACTTTGTATGCTAAGCTAAATGAATGCCTATCTCTCTAAAGTGTACAGAGTTCTAGATTACCATGAGAACAGCCAAACCTTTCATGATTACTCACTCTCACTAAAGTCGACCAATGACTCGACATCTCCTTTGTCAAGAAGCTGAGAGATAGAGAGACCAAACCGATCCTCAGCTACCTGTTCTAGACCAAGCAACCTGACCATACATTTTTGTCTGCATCCTCCAACAACCTCACCAATGTATCATTACCATTTGTACAGGACTACGTATAAAATCTACTCCACTAACCATTGCTTTTTCTTGAATATTTATTTTTACTCTTTTGTATTCTTATAAATTACTTCTTTAGGGTAATACCCTTTTTATCTTTTCCCTTTTTGGCAAATTACCCTAACTTATTGGGTATAAATACCATTGTAATTGTAGCCGCAAGGCACCATCATTAGATTATCATCAATATATAACTAAATATTTTTCCTTATGTAAACATTGTTGTTTACTCTCATTTCACTCTTATCCTAATCCTTAAGTAAGGCTAGGTGGCGAGTAACCTCACCGGACTAATTTATACATCATATCGAGTTGTGCCATGAGTCCTCGAAAATTCCATTGGTGCATCATATCCTTTGGAGTTGTTTATGGGTTTTGCTTACCTTTCATTCACTTTCCATTCTTTCGTGTATTACCCCATTATCTCTTTAAGCTTTTGGTAAGCTTGGACCTATTCAACAACCGACTTTATTTGTTCTTAGTTACGGTTTGCATCACTTAGTGCATTGCAATGTAAGTTAAGTTAAGAGATAGGTCAAGTTTAGATTAGTTCATTTTTAGGGTGATTAATCAATTGTAAGCAGTCAATCAAAGTGCATAACATTACAAGATGGACCATGGCAAGAAAATCAATTGCTACTATAACACAATAGTACTCATAGACACATATCATATATGTACAATCAACTACTTCCAAGCACAAACAAGGACATAGTTAAGTCTCTAGGTATTAGGCAATAGTATTCTAAAGTGCAGTGAAGCATTGATCTTAATTTACCTAGAATGAACCATTTCTCTCTAAAATCCTTATATTATAATAACATCTTTAGTTTTTATATAAGTTGTTAAGTACTAATGTTTTACTTCTTTTTCTAGAGAATTAGGTTTGTTTAACCATAATTTGAGAAGTTACTTATATCTAAGTGTTTAGGCTTTAAAGTTATTTTAAGTAAGCCATCACCTAGGATATCCTCTAAATTATTCTAGAATCATCTTATGAGTTATCCTCTAAATCAAGTTGGTTGTAATTCTTAACTAAAATATGCTCTGAACTAACCTCTAAGTATTTTTTATCTATACTTCTTATATAATGAATCCTTTGATTCACTACTTGAGTTGATTCAATTCTAGGTTTTATTATAGAAACCCTCTAATATATCCTCTGACTCTACCATATACCTTATAATCTTTCTAAATCTCTCCATTCTAGCCTACGTTTCATCATTGCTTCACTAAGTAAGATTAACACTAAATACTTAATCCAACACGATATAGCATAATTTTGTTATGGTTTTGACTCCAAACTACAAAATGGTTCAAACTAGGCTATTTTACTTGACTATTGAACAACTTTTCCTTGGTTTTAGTTATACCAGTAATCAAAACATAAAAAAATTAAATCTTAGTCTGTCGAGGTTCATAAGGAACTCATTTAATTCAACATCTTTATAAAAAAGGGTGGGGTGGTGATTAGGGTTTATGTAATTGAAATCTAGTGATTTGGCTTCGAGCATTCATTTATCCTTAAGGTCAACTATTTTTACCCACAAAATCCTTCTCAAATTCAGTACCTAACATCACAATATTTCACATTTGAATTAAAATTAGAAGCCTAGCCAATTTCTTTGCAAAAAATTAGAAGCATTCTTCTAAGCTCAATAGAACAAGCTTAAACTAAGGTTTTACATCCAGCATAAGCTTAATAGAACAAGCTTAGCTTAATTTAAGAAGCAGCTCACCAATCATAACTAAAGATTTTGCAGATATTAAAAGCTTCAACCAGAATCATTCTTCTAAGCCAAAAACTCTCAAAAGCATATGTGATACTAAGGTGAGTTGCACCTAGAAGCACAAGTTAAAAGGACATAAGATAAATCAAAAGCATTGCTCAAATCACTAGAAGCTTAGACCAAGGATGTTAGTTGATATAAGCCAAAAGCATAATCAAAAGCATGGTTAAAAACAACTTCTTTAGAAGTTATCATAGGCTCAGTTTTGATTTATATAAAGGAGATTGTTAAACTAATAGGTTCATATATGATTTTGATGAGAATTGGACTAAGTAAATTAATGAGTCGAATTAATTGCAAAATGAACTTAACTTGAAAACTCTTATCATCTTGATTAATTTATAACATTATAATTTGCAAATTTAAAGGCTTTTGATTATTTTAGTTGTGTTTACTTTCATTTGGTGTTTGGAACTTGTATAAGTTTATGCTTGAAAGGAAGTTGAATTCAAAAGAACATGACAAAGAAGTGTTGGCATATGGAGTAGTGAAGAGTGTAATTTTGCTTATATTTCTTGTTATATTCTTATAGTCACTTTAGTTTATTTTATGGTGATTTCAACGAATTTGATACTTAATTAAGTCATTTATTTATTTTAGGGCATTAAAGAAGCAATGAAGTGAAAAGAATGAAAATTATGCGCTTTTTAAAAGAATTCTATTGATTTGAAGAATGATTTTGTGATAGCAAGCACCAAAAAAGAATTTTGTCAAGAATCAAAGTCCAGAAAGGACCACATTAAAGTCTATAGATATGTTCCATGGCTTTGATCCCTTATAAAAGAATTCAATTGAGTTTATAAAGAATTTATGCAAGGAAAAGTCCATGGCTAAAGTCTATGCTCATGATCCTCAAGTGTAGTTGTTCCATGATCTCTAAAATTTACCAAATGAGAGCTGTTTTGCCAAATCTATATAAATTGGAAGCTAAATGCGTAGAAAGAGAAGGGAGAAGACCGGAGAAAGAGGGAAACAAGTGTTCAATAACATTTCTTTGGATTTTTACTCATTTCTTTATGCAAGTTTGTATTTTTACTATGTTTCTAGCTTAGGTTTTACATATTTAGACCTATGAAGCCTTAAATTAACATATAATGTATTTGTTTATTCTAATAATATTCATTATGTCTTATATTCAATTGTGTTTTGTATTGATTGAGTTGTTATTTCTAGAGTTTCAACTTGATTATTTGATTTTGTGAGTTGAGGTTACGAGACTTAATATATCAATAAATCAATCGCAATTAAAGGGAATTATTATAATCTTAAGTTATAGATTTTTTTTGGAATTGATTTATTATGTTAAGTGTTTAAGGAATTCCTATTTTTCATGTTGTTCTAACTCATCTTATTATAGAAGCGATTTAGATAGAATGTAGTCATGATTAAAAATTAGTAGCATAGTGATTCCTATTAATTCATTAATTAAATTCCTCCAGTTAATAAGAATAAGGAATGAATTATAAATCTTTCGAATTCTTACATGTTAATTTCTTAGTAAAATAGAGTCTTCCTTATAGTTATTTAGCGTTTCTTAATTGTTTTTGTTATTTCTTTGTTGATCGTTATTTGATTTTATTTTGCTTTTAATTAAAATTTAGTCCTCTTATTTTACCATTGAATTTTGTATCTCTTTTTAGTAGAATAATAGAGCGTGGGTGACTAAGTGTGCAATCATTAAGGGATTGATAACCTTGGATTGCATTATCTGTCATATTATTACTTGACAGGTATACTCGTCTAATACCGCTTTATGTGCACATATCAAGTGGCAGCATGTCAGTGTATTTAGAGCCATTAAACAAGAATGTTGTAATTAGGGTTTGTGATTGAAATAGATGCCAACATTAAGCTAGTTCAAATGGCGTTGTTTAGTCAGTATTGAAGTCTCCATTCTAACCTTTCTGACCTTAAAACCGTCTTAATGGCAAGAAAAAATGGTGTTGAAGTTGGTGCAAGATTTCGGTCATCAGTTTATAGGTAGTTACAGAGCCACGAAGTAAAAATTAACTGTGAGAGCTCATTAAATGCACTTAAATGGAAAGAAAATTCAATGATGCTATTAGTACTTTATTTGTCCGTGAAAGAGAATAATTCTTCTGATCTTTAGCTGCAATATTCCTCTCATTTTCTTGCAAAACATTATTTTTGTTACTTGTACTTTATATTTGCAATTATTTGAGAAGATTATAGTATAGTGTGTGAGCTTTATTTTGCAAATCTTAAGAGTATGAGAGTACTACACTTGTACATTTAGGTGCGAGATATCTTGTGAGAAATGTGTGTAGCTCTTTGAGCAATCATGATATGAGACTAATCAAAATTTGTGAGGTTCTCACATAGAGGCATGTTATGTATGCATGAAGAGTAGTAAGCGGTCCAAACTTTATCTTTGGGACTTGATCTTCTTTGACTCTATTATTATATAATTATTGTGCTTATTTATTTGCTTATATTATTGATTAAAATCAAATTTTGGTTAAAATTTGTCGATAAACTCAATTCACCTATTTATGCATTTGCAAAACTAGTCCTTAAGAAGTCATCTACTAATAATATTTTTTCTTAAACAATAAAAAAAAAGAAATATGATAACAATTTTTCAATCACTCATCCAAAAGACTTGATCGTCTTAATATACACTAACAAACTGTTTGGCATCCATATATCTTAAAAACAATTTAAGTTCTTTTATTATTTTAAATTTATAATATTGGAGCATGAAATACTGATTTATGTGACAAGTTTATGAAATGTCAACATCTTATTATTAAATTTCTTTAATTATCTTTTTAATTAAAAATGTACTTTTATGTTGTAAATACTAAAACATTAGTTCCAATAAATTTTTATTACTTTAGTAGTTTTACTTTCATATATTTTATGTTTTTTTTTTCGTTTTAGGTAAAAAATGACTAAATTCTAAGAAATGGGTTTGTAGAAATTGTAAAAGGTACATAGATCAATATTAAGAGTGAGCGGATATAAAATAGGTAAGGTATAGAATCTTACTTGTACTTATATTTATATCTATATCTTATTTTGTAGGTATAAGTTTTTAATTCTTTAGAACAAAAACCTATCTAGTAGTATTTTCAAACCATCATAGAATTTATAGGGTATAAAATACATTATGGAATATGTAATTTTTTCCAAATCTTTCTCATAAATTTCAACATAAAACTATTTTATCTTCTTTATAAATTTCAAAGCTAATTTATAGAAGCCTATATACTGTAAGTTCACTTTCTTAAATATATAAATTAAGAATTAAGATATTTTATGGTATTCACTAGATAGGGTTAGTCTTAGCAAAAGAGGAAAAATGAGGTAAAATGACAAACAATAGGAAAGAGAGAGGGACCGACTTAAGAGGCATAAAGTGTGTAGTTTAAGATTTTAGTATAAGTTAGGTTTTTTTTTTGTTATTTTTTAAGATAAAAGAATTATATCTTTTATTTAATAATATTATATTATAGAATGGGTACAAGGTACATCATACAATACCTTGAAACTTATACTTTATATATTTTTAGGATATAGGTTCTTAAATGAGTATAAGGTATTTTAACTTTATACGTATATTCTATTCCATAGAAGTAAGATTCAAAATATTACTATTTAAAATTTATCTTACGACGAATAATATCTATCCAAATCTTACCGGTAGTTGAATTAATATTCTGCGCAGATGGATTATCTGCCGATCCGGTAGTTGGTTCTTTCTACTTTTTTATACATAAGAGACACGTGATCGCGGTTGCATTCTTACCAAGGAATCCCCGGGTAGCACGGGGTGGGGTTCCTCACAAGTTTTGAATAGATAGGACGGTTGATTTATTGAACCGACCCATGAGTTTCGGTTCGACATGCTTAAAACCGAATCCTATCTATCCGCACCTGGTAATTTCAGTATTTTATAACACAACTGCGATTCTTTTTTCGCTGGCATCTCCTCTACCTTAGTGCCTTTTTAGTTAGTGCTTTCATGCCTCATCAGTATCATTCGATTTTTATAATATAATAATAATTAATGATAATAATAAAGCTACAATTGAAAAACCGATGATTTTTAGTTAGTTGTCTTCTTCTAGCTCAAGCCTCCTATTCAGTAGCAGCTGGTCAGTCAATGGCAAGTCTTCAACTTCAAGGGGTTTTGTTAGAGAAGAATTACAGACACATTGTGTGACACGCTCACTGGAGAAAGCTCTTGCCATTTCCTTTCTCCTTTTTTCTGTCTCTGCTCATGTTTGTTCTATTGGGAAGTGTGAGTTAGGGTTTTGGTTCTGCCATCAACAATGGTGAGAAAACATGGGTGGCAACTACCTGCTCATACTTTCCAGGTTTGTGGGTTTTTATCTTCTTTACCTTAGTTTATTTGACCTAATTACTTTAATGATGCTCAAACGATTAGGTTTAGACACTTACTTTTAGTTACTATGCTGTTAATCAATATGCTTTTTTCTCTGTTTTTTTTAACCGAAATTAATGGCTTTAGCTGAAATTTAGCTACTTTATCCTTGCACCATTTCCCAATCTCGCGGTTCTAAACAAAGGAACTCGGTAAACGTCATTTCCATTTTGTGCCGAAATTTGGTCTAGATCTTATGTTCGTAGTGCATTTTGAAGCACAATAGTTTAGTGCCGAATTCTAACCAGAAATTTGCCATGGGCGCTTGCTGAAGATTACTGTTTACTTGGATGGCAAGGTATGCCTTGTCCGAGAAATACGCCAATACGCTGATGAGAGATCCTTGGTGCACTGTTCCCTTTGTACTAATGTCTATGCCCTAAATTTCTATAACTGAATTCTATGGTTAATTGTTCCACATTAATTATGGAGGTTGTGGTACTAGTTTATAAGATTATAACTGTGAATACCTTATCAATATAAAGTTGAAATTTTTCCAACTTTTGAGTTAAGTGGTTGAAATTCGCTCATCATTATTTTTCAATACTTTTATCTTGGAATGTTACAAAGAGTATTAGAGTGGATTTTCTGCCAATAAGTGAATGATTCAAGTTTAACTCCAATTAAAAAAACAAAGGGTTCAAGGAAAGTGGAGAGTATCACTAGAGTGTGACTTCTTATATCTTGTTTAAGGAAAAGAGATTTTGAAATCCTATGGTTAAGTGTTCTACGTAAATTATGAAAGGTTATGGTTATGAATACCTTATTAACAGAAGTTTAAAACTTTTGGACTAAGTAATTAAAGTAAATTTATTAGTATTTGTTAATTTGGTTATTCATTACTTTTGGTTTAGAGTGTTATAGTTTTAATTTTATTTATTTCCATGTTGAAGTATTAAAAGCAAATTGATGATTAATATCTATGGGGATAATAAGCAAGTGTATTTGGTTGGAGTTAGTCGACTGAATTGTCTGTTAAACCACTCATCCACTTTTAACATTTTTAAGTAGTTTCTCAACCCCTTAGGGCTTATGTTTCGGTTGCATGGAACAGGATTTCATATATCCAATTTTCTGTTGTTTGTAATGACAGTTAGAAAAGTACATAAGGGCAAAGACCGAAAAAGGAAAAATAATTGTAATATATGGGATGAATTAATTCATTTGTTGCAATAATGATTAGGATTTTTAGGATGAGTGGCAAAAAGGTCACTTTTGTCCTCATCCTTGCATCCACATTAGATCCCCTTGATAAAGTAATTTTCAAACCAAACACAAGAAAGCCTCTTGCTATACTATGTCTATGTGTCTAGATTTGCTATTCTAGTTAGTGCAGTGTAGATGTTGGAGGCTATATGATGTAGATTTTGTGGGGGATTGGTGGAAGTAATTCCATATATCTTTTGTTTTCATTGGGTGAAGTCAAGCAATCCTTTAGTCTTGGAGTTCTAGGGATCAAATACTTGATTCTTTTGAAATAGGCCTTGTTGGGTTAGTAGTTATTAATGTGTGAACATTCATCAACCAGGAACTGTCATTTTCACAGGGCATAGGCTCATTTTTCATGCAGAAATATATGGGATGCAAGCATATTTCTCAACTTTCTGATATGTTTATGCAGTATGTATGATTTGCCATGATAGTGGTGCTTTATTGCCTTTTTGGCATGATCAGTGATGAAGGGAGAGGCCCCTTAGAACCTTCCGCATAGATGTTTGCTTTGGCTAGGGATGCCAGCATTTTCATTAAGCAGGTGGTCAATTGGAGAAATGATGTGTTCACATGGAATATTCATTTGGAAGGATAACATAGGATCAGAAACTTGAATTATTGCACTAGTTTTGTGATCATTGACATGATCATAAACTTAGAATGGATATGATGGCTAGACCACAATGATTATGGGGCAGTTCCCCTTCAAATCTTACTACAGATAATTATTGGAAAAATAAGTCCTACCATAGGTTTTCTTTTGTCTCATGGTAACACATTGAATATCTTGGATGATTATTTAGAGATCTCTATCATCTTTGAAGGTTTAATTCGTCGCATGAAAGATCTTTTGGGGATGTATATTCATGATTGACAACCTAAAGAAATGAGTGCATGTTTTAGCTACTAAATGTCCAACATGTAAGAGTGATGAGGAATTGGGT
This sequence comes from Lumnitzera littorea, assembly GCA_024138015.1. Taxonomy (NCBI): domain Eukaryota; kingdom Viridiplantae; phylum Streptophyta; class Magnoliopsida; order Myrtales; family Combretaceae; genus Lumnitzera; species Lumnitzera littorea. The sequence goes on along the minus strand of JAMXBB010000002.1, from coordinate 66,593,199 downwards.
AATCATTTGCTCGGGGTTAGAATAATCATTTGCTTCTTCACTGTTTCCTTTCAGGAGATCTATGATTGTCATTGCTTTTCACTTGATGAGGATTTATTAGGCATGAGCCTGGGTATTGAAAAGTATAGAGGTTGGAGAAAGTGCTCTCTCTCTCTCTCTCTCTCTTCTTTTTCCCATTTCTGTTCTTAGGGGAACTTCAACTGGAGAAACAAGAGGGCTTTTGATAATAAAGAATTTGAGCTATAAAATATTAAGGATGGACATTGTTTTTTTAATTTCAAGGTGTCATTGACTTCATTACATCTCATGTAAATATTTTTTGTTGAGGTTATTTAGTCATTGATGATAGCTTCACATTTCTTAGAGGAAAAACAGTGTAAATTGAATTTAGGCCTTTATGGTTCTTATTTTAGAATTCAATTGCTTGAATCCAATTCCTAGGAATTGAATTAACATCCCATTGTTTCTTATGTTTTGCTTTAAGACCCCTCTTTGTTCTTGTGAAATAATTAAATGTCTATTTATAAACATATTTATTTGCGAATTGAAGACATCTCTATTGCAGGTCTTTTATTACTCTTATTTTCTCCTGCCAAATTTTACAATCAAACCATTCTCTGAATGTCAAATTTGCTTTGACAGGTTGTTGCCATCACAGTGTTCTGCTTATTAGTGGTTGCATTCTATGCTTTTTTTGCACCTTTCCTCGGTGGACATATATGGGAGTATATATTGGTTGGAACATACTCCCCTGTGGTATGTAGATTCAATTATGATCTCCCACCTGCCCCATCACCCCCTGCAACACATCTGATTATTCCTCCCTATCTTATCATGCCATGTGAATGTGTCTGTTAAAATCCATTTGGAATCCTTTTGTAATTTCCAACCAAAATTTTCTCAAGATGTGCATTGAACTCTTCATTTGGACTTCTGTTTGGAAACTGCAATTTCTTTGAGGCACCATACAAGACGAGCAATTTTGGGATCAACTGAAACTTATAGGAGGCATAAAAGTTTTGTATTATCATGAAGTAGAGGGGTCTTGTGCACAAGGGAAATTGCAAAATCCAATACTTTATTTGTTCCTCATATGTTGAAATGGAACTTCCACTGCAACTTTTCTAAGATCTGTTCATAATTTTGTTTGTGTATTCATATAATTTATCATAAAAGTTTTGTAGTTTGATCACAAGACATTAAATGCAGTAGGATTTGATTTTTGATATGGATTCCTAGGTCCTTCTCCTCATGGAAAGTGTTTGGGTCTGTGACCTTCCAACCCTAGACTAGTTGAAAATCCTTGAACTTCTTTCTAGAATTTTAACCCTTGCTTCCTAGCTTTCCCAACTCCTTCTCTCCAAACCCCCTAAACAATTAGCTTCTAAACACCTTTCCCTTCCTTCCCCTCTTGGTTCCCTTTCTCTGCCTCCACCTCCTCTCCTGCTGCTGCTCCTCCTCCTCCTCTTCCTAGAACTACTACATTTTAGCTGCACACATGTGGACTTTTGGTCATGTTAATTTCTCATCCATCTCCTCCTTTACCCTTTCTTTGTCTCCTCTGTCACCATGCCTTTACCATTACCTCCCCCAGAAGTGCAGGAAACCTTCCTCTTCCTCCTCTTCAAAACTCCATTCGAGAACCACCTCCTCTTCTCCTAAACCTAGCTGTAACCCTCTTCCTTCCTGCTCCTATGTTTGAAAAAACCCTCATAGTTCTCCAAAAAACCACCCTTCCTATGGTTTACCATCCCCAAAAAACCAGGTTTTCCTTCCCTTGTCTAAACCCTTGGGTATTTGCAGCCAAACCTGTCTCTTGAGAAAGGTTGAAGTCCAGTCAACCTCTGCCAGCAATCTCTCTTTTTTTTTCATTTTTCTTTTCGTTATGGTAATGCAATGCAAGAGGTCGGAAAATGCTCTCTTGTCCTCCTTGTACTAGTTCTGGCCCCTACACCCCTAAAGTTTCTGTTTGCTTGGCTTTTCCTAGTTTTTCTAACCCACTATCCAATGTCAAATCTGCCTCTTCTTCTGACAAAAGAGATGTTCGTTCGGCTCAAGCATATTTGGAGACTTAAGCAATACTTTGATGGGAGCCTATAGGTTAATTGGGTTCATTCCATGCTGTTGAAAGGACAAAACCTCTCGCAGCTAAAGTCCCCTCAGTATGTTTGTGGTCTTGGAGGAAGGTTTTGGCTGTTAGATAGTTGTTTAAGCCTCTTGTGACCTGGAAATTTGGTAATGGAAATACTCTTTCCTTATGTTGTGATGATTGGCACCCTTTAGGACCCTTCTATCTCTGTTCCATGCTGAACTAAATGAGGAGTTCTGGTCTACCTCTAAATCCATGCCTTTGAAAGTAATCTTGCCTTGACCTACATGTTCCCACATCTCTCAACATTACAAGATCACTGGGCAGAAATTATCATCATTTGCAATCGCCCTATGCTGTTATTGAATACAAATGTTCCTCATTTTATTTGGAGTATTAATATCTAAATTACTATTTGATTAAATCCCTGGGCTTTCTCGATCAAATCTGCTAAGGATATATTTGTGTGTATAATAATATGACATGAAGGGAAACTATGCAAATGACTGAACCCTGTTATATAGGGCTACTGAAGCAAGTCTACTGCTCTTCTTATATAAAACATGCTATCAAAGGTGCCAAACCAGACCCCCCAGCCCAAGCAAAAACAAACACAAACAAACTAAAATGGGGGGAAAAAACGAAAGAGAAGCCTTAGCTCTCACTCTGGTGTGATCGGCCCCTGTACATCTGCTGCCATCAACCTCATTAGTCTGACGGTACTGCCACTGATATTCATCGCATGGTGCCAAGACCCCACCCTCCCAAAGTTCCTGGGTTATGAAATAAAAAACAACTGATCCAAAAACCTAGGGGTTGCCATCTTGACCAACAGCCACAGTTTCAAAATGATGCTTATAACGGCAGGAATGCAGTTAAGATGCTAATGCCATAAACAACTGTTAAACAACTTTTGAGTATTTAAAAAATCCTGTACTGTGTATTAAAAAGTAGAATGAGAGACAACAGAACCTCATGGGGGCATCACCATCAATATCGTCCACTATTCTTCTTTGGACAAGTGTACTACCTGGGGAACTTGGAGCAGTAGACAAGACAAGCTAGGGTTTATCCTTTTATTTTTTGTTTTAGAGAATGATAAGTTTTTCATCTAAAAGATGAAAGGAAAGAAATCTTTTACTGTTTAGGGTGTAGATGGGTGTGGTTGAAACACTAAATAGAATGCGTACCTTTGGTGTAGCGTGTAGGTAGATGTAGGCTAGCAAATCCCACTTCCTAGTGCTGGGTGGGGTTTTCAAAATCTAATATATTGAATTAATCCTGTTAGGCAGGCAACATGAGTTTGATATGAGCACGATACAATTATTATTCATATTAAATGTTTTAACTGAAAAATAGTTAGACCCAACACAGACATGGAATTTTTGGTGCCATGTCATGTTGTCATTTCAAAAGTTGCCAAGCCCATGATGCATGTCTGATTTAGCTAATCTTTTTTTCTGTTTATTATGGGTATATTTTTTATTTATTTCCACATTTATTTTGCTACTCCAGGCATTTCTTGTTTTCATTCTGTATGTTCGCTGTACTGCAATTAACCCAGCAGATCCTGGGATTATGTCCAAGTTTAATGGCAAAGAAATGCACAAACCTAGTCAAAATAGTGGATTGAATTCAAAGGACCTGCATGGAAAAGTTGATGAAGATGTTACCGGTCTGCATTCCTCTCCATCAACAGCTTCAAGGAGTTCTATGGCTGCAACAAATTCTAATAAAAAGGGTGCTGCAGGAGAAAATGGGAGAACACAAACTCAAATGAAATCCAGTGCCTGCAAATCCTTCTGGACATGTGGAGGGATCTTGTGTGCTTTGTTTGCTCATGAAGATTGTCGCAATCAGGAAGGGGCAGTTGAGCTACAGGGCACTGGTAATGAAGATGCTCTGTATTGCACATTGTGCAATGCTGAGGTAAATCCATGTAGAAAATTTCAATTTTAGAAATTGTTTTCATATGTTCAACTAGAATTGTTTTCTTTGTAACTCTTCATAAACCTATGGGAAAAATGGTACATGCCTTTTGTAACATGAATGTGGCTACGTGAATATAGGGTGACTGGTTCTATGTTTAGGCTTTACTGCAAAGACTAAAAGTTCCCAACCTAAAATATACTGAGAACATGGTTGACCTTGTTTTATACAGTGGCTGAATAGTTGATGTATTTGCTTCATCAGAATAAAAAACATGATTTACATGATTTACTAAGCTTCATTTCACTCTTTTTTTTTTTTTCTTTTAACATCAGCGAACATACTAATATCTGATAGAATATATGGTGTTTATGATCTCATCTTACCTCGATGTCCACATCTCAAGTATTTTCTAAGAATCCCAAATATTTGCTTCCAATGAAATGTTAGATCATGGTAAGAGCATTGCAGAAAAAATTGTTTTAGTTGAAAAATGGTCTGGGCCCATGAAGCCTTATACATTCTCTGACTTCAGATATTGCAAAGCTTGGATTTATGGAACTAGTTTGAAGACTACTTTAATAAGCTGTATTAGCCTAAGTTTATAATGTCAATATAGCTGGCTATTTCAGAAGATGCATTTTAGCTGACTGGCTGAGATGTCATAAGTTTCTTGGGCTTCAATATCCTCCTCAATCTCAGAAATTTTTCTAGAGTTTAGAGAATTTGTGTCTGACCTCACAAGGATTCTATGCAAGTAGGTAATATTGCTGTTTTGGCAATTTGCCCTCATAATTTCTTCATCTGTTGGTGATCTTTTCAATTGTTTTTAGCAACATCTTTCATCAAGAACTTAAAAAAAAATTTGTCACTTGGCTTTTTTTGTTTTAGCATCCGGCTCCTTATCCAACCTGCTTAGTTTCTTGGATTGGCATATTTCTCTCTCTCTATCTCTTGGTGTTTTGAACCTCAGTGCTCATCTATAATCAGAACGCCCATCTCATTATCTCTTTTATGTTGCTAGGGCATCTACATTTATACTGGTTTTGTCTTTGCAAGAAAATAAACTCATTTGTTGCTTCCTTCTGTTATCTAAAAGCCCTCTTTCTAAAATTAAAAGGATAACGGTCTTTTTCCTCTGTGAAATACGACAAACTTACTTGCAGGTCCAAAAGTTCAGCAAACACTGCAGGAGCTGTGATAAATGTGTGGATGGTTTTGATCACCACTGCCGAGTATATTCTCTTTTGTCCCAAGTGACATATAATGAAATATCCTTTTACTTAATATGCAGACTTGCTTGTTTTTAGGGACTTGACCTAACAATACTTTAATTGGCTGCAGTGGCTGAATAATTGCGTGGGATACAGAAATTATGTAACCTTCATTTCTCTAATGGCCATTAGTCTGGTTTGGGTAGGTACCATGGTACTTCGCTTACTTTGAGAAATTAGGGAAATGAGGATCATTTTTTGTTTCTGTTTTGTTCAGCTAGCTATAGAAGCTGGAGTTGGTATCGCTGTCTTCACACGTTGCTTTGTTAATAGTAAAAAAATGGAGGCAGAAATTGTTGATAGACTTGGTGATGGCTTCTCTCGTGCACCATTTGCCTCTGTGGTGGTATATTTCACGTTAATGATTCTCTGTTCCATTCAGCATGCAATGTTGTTCATCACTTACAAGCTTGTCTCATTTGCAGGCTGTCTGTACAGTGGTTTCTATCTTGGCTTGTGTACCGCTGGGCGAGCTTTTCTTTTTCCATATGATACTAATAAAAAAGGTAAATGATATGGATGCTTTCCCTTTTACTTCTTTTGTTATGCACATCTGTTCATGCTTTTTCTTTAGGGGTTCTAGTGGAGTCATTATTTGTTAGAAGGAGCAAGATATTGCTGCAAACGTAAATAATTCTTTTCTTTTGTTATTGTTTAGGGTATTACAACTTATGAGTATGTCGTAGCAATGAGAGCGATGAGTGAGGCACCTGCAGGGGCATCTGTTGATGAGGAATTGCAAGAAGTGTTATATTCTCCATCAGGATCAGCAACAACTGCTCTGAGTGGTGGTAGTTCTCTTGGTCTGCAATACAAAGGAACATGGTGCACTCCTCCAAGGGTATTTGTGGACTATCAGGTAACGTTGTTGTGTTTGAATCCTGAGCTTAAAAAGACATAGGCAAATGAAATTATGCTCTTCTTATGTAAGAATATCAGAAAATCATTATCAAAAAAAGAATATTCAAGAGAATAATTGTGTAATTTTACTCCTTTTCAGAGTGCACGAGACAAATTAAGTTTTAGGATAAAAAGGAAATATATCTTAGCGCTTTCCATATGTCTATGGTTTCATATTTGGGGGAAAAAGAAGATTGATGATTTGATAACTCTGAGTTCTGAATTCAAGTCTACCATCTTTCAACCAATAGAAAAATAAAAAAAAAGACAAGTTCACTTAGTGAACTTACAGCAGCCAACGAAAATTCCATTTCATTTTTTGTCAAAAGCATAACTTGGTCTTTCAAGCCATCAATGTTGTAAATATCATATGGATGACTTGCACCATCACGTTTTACATATCCTGAAACATAATTTTAGTGACTTGAATTACAATTTTAGTGGAAATCTACTAAATTGAAAATTTTGATTGTTGAAGAGAAGAATGACATTTCAATTACATTCACTTTTGTCATTCATGAGGGGCAAGTTTGTCATTTTCTTTCTTGTGAAGGAGCTGTCAGTACTGCTTAATCCTTAGCATGGTTTTCAGTTGTATGGGCTTAAAATTGAGGCATAATTTCTCAAGTTTTCAACCTTTTTGCTCTGTCTCTTGGAATGTTGTTAACTTTGTCCTTTATGTTCTGTGTACTTTTTCTGAAATTATAAACTCCACAAGTTTGTCACCTACCGGTGAAACACAAAAGATGTGTCTATTAAGACATCATTGATGCTTCTTTGCTTCATTAGCAATGTTTTAACTTACTCAAAAAAAAAAAAAAATAATAATAATAAATAAATAAATTCATTAGCAATACTTTTGTGCCAAAACTTGATGTCTTTTGATAGAAGTAGAGATGTCTACTAATTGCCCAAAAAAGATGTTTACTGATAATAGAAATAAGGGGTTTTTTTATGAGTGTCCTCCAATGGACATCTTAATTTTATCTAATAAGAAAATTTGTCATTTCCAAAATAGTTGATCATACATCCTATGAAAAAAATAAGTTGCATGTGATGTGTAAGTTTTCTTTTTCTAGTGCCCAAAGAAGAGCATGAGGGGCACCAATTGACAATTCTATAAATAAAGCCCTCAAAGTGGCATACTCTTTTTTGGTAATCCGAAGGATTTTTTCTTCTGAAAGAAAGGGAAATATAATTCTAATCCAAAACTTTTGGGCAAAGGTACATTTTAGTTATAAACCTTTTAAAATATTGAAATTTATCTCAAAAGCGTTTTAATATATCAAAAGTAAGTCAATTAGTATTTTCCATCAACATTGAATTAAATGCTACTTTTTCCTTAAATTTTTTCCCACCTGGCATTTCCAGTAAAAAAAAAAAAAAATTTATCATCGCTTTAACTTCCTGTCTCTTGAAAATCTGATGCCTAATCCTTAATCTCTTTATGAAACATAAATACGATAAGGTATCCGTTTGGTAAGCATTTATGCGGCTCTTTTTCTTGTCATTCGTTTAGTTGTTCTACCTCACACCCACGTTCTGCAGTCTTGTTACCCTGGAAGGATTAGTCCAATGGCCTCGGGAACGATAAGAAAATTCATTGTCCTCTGATAATACTGTGCTATAGTCATGCTCTTTGCTTGACTTCCTCTGCAGTGTGCTATTAGTAGCTGTACCTTGATATTGATAAGTCATCATTTCCTTTTGTTTAATAAAAGGGTTCGAGTTCACTTCCCCTGCATTATATTTTCTGCATGCTCGAATAGAACCTATTCTAGGTCAATCTAAATCTGGAAGATACGTATATTTTTGAGTAGAAGTATCTGTCGTTTGTGCTTCATTTCATTGTATGACTGAATCGCACCCTTTTATTAGCTAGTCTTTCCAACTCTTGTGGAGTGTTAATAAATTCTGCCATATTTATTTTATAACTACTGGGGGAAAATATTTTCATTTTCAACCGGTGAAAAGGGCTTTAAACTTTCACTTGAGTTGATTGTAGTATCCAAACTTAACACGGTATCAGCTGGAAATGCTGCTATTCCACATGATTTGGTCAGTGTTGCACATAATTCCTCCTTTCCACATGATTTGGTCAGTATTGCACATAATTCCACCTGCTCTGGGCAAAGCATTTGAATGTCTTTTCACATAAATTAATGTTTTCCACAGTCACTAATTTACTGGGGACTCATTGACTCATTGTATGTGACTGCATCAGGATGAAGTTATTCCTCACTTGGAACCTGGAATGGTTCCATCAACTGTGGACCCAGATGCTGCAGCACTTGAAGGTGGACAGAAGATGCAAAAGAGGCCAGTGCGTATTAGTGCCTGGAAGCTTGCAAAGCTGGATTCTCGTGAGGCTGTGAGGGCAGCAGCTAAAGCAAGGGCATCGTCCTCAGTTTTGAAGCCCATTGATAATCGCCATTTAGCATACCCTGACATGAGCTCCAGTGGTAACATGAGTGTCAGAAGTAGTGTGAGCACTGATGTAGGAGGAAATAGAGACACCAAGAACGATCAGAGGATACCTTCATTTAGGAATTCATCTGCTCCAAGTCAGTGTAGCCAAGATGAATATGACACTGGCACTCAATCTGTAAGCAGCTTCAGCAGTCCTAGCCATGTCCATGAATCAGTGACACTTAGTCCTCTTCCACAAGCCCATGGTTTTGGAGCATCAGCTCCTGGGATCATCCCAGCACGTCCTCTTACATCTAGGGTAGCTTACCCCAATGTCACCAATCCCACATCTAATCCTTCACTGGGATTTGATGAGAGAATAAGGGCAAGTAGCACCGACCCATTGTTGCTTTCATCTTCAACTGCTTCTCTACTCAAAGATGTCAAGAGAACATCTGTAGTTTGGGACCAAGAAGCAGGTAGATATGTCTCAGTCCCTTTATCATCCTCAGAAACTAGAAATAGATCATCACTACAAATGCCGATGCAGAACATTAAGTCAGAGAAGAGTGCTTATGGAAGAAAACCAATTCTTCCGCATCATGAATCTTCATCTTCTGCAGCAACATCTTCAATACTAAAATCAACCCACATGGGGGAGTCCTCTTCTGTGCAGCAAGTACAGAAACTGACATACACAGGAGACTCTATATTCTTTGGTGGTCCCCTTTTGGGTGTACCAGTAAGGGATAATTATAGGAATGAAAAGCATTCGAATTTTGTAGAGGGTCAGGAAAGGTCATTGAATTTGCAGAGAGAATCTAGGTTCAAGCGAGATTCTGCTTCCCACCAGCTTCCTGTGTTTATCCCGGGTGGCTCTGAGCAAAATCCTCATTTGGGGTCCAATTTTAAATAGGGTAAGTTTATGGAGATGTACATCCAAACGAAATTGTCTCCTGTGGTGCGTAAAATCAACATTGACTGCCAATATCTTAACAGTCCACTTAGGTCATTGGCAATTGTATTTGTTTCACGCTTACCCCCCATCCAACAAAAAAAAAAAAAAAAGAAGAAGAAGAAGAAGAAGAAGGAACAAGAAGAAGAAGAAAGAAAAAGTTCACCCAAAAATTGTAGTTGTTTCACCCAGCAGACCTTCAAACCAGGAGCATTGGGAGCAAATATCAAAGTTTTTGGGGGTGATTATTTTTGCAAGATTTGAGTTAGAGAAATTTCTAGTGAAATTGTGATTGAGATGACCTTCCATACTTGGTTTGTGCTTTCTTTTATGACTTCCCACAGGCATGCTCCACCTAGAAGTAGAAGTCATCTGTTTCTCTATCTTGTGGGACTTGTGGTAGGAGTTTTCACTTTGGATGGAAAGGTACTTGTAACACAGTTGACTTTGAATGGTAATATACCGCTTTGAGTAGCTTAGGTAAAGACAGGACTTTTAGTCCTTTGCCTCTTCTGTTTGAGTTAAATGGTTCTTGCATTCCAGTTAAGACGTGGATATCTCTTCAGTTTGCATGATTTGACAATGGCCTCGAGTCCTCGACCTAATATTCTCCATATTATTCCAGCACGTGGCCTCATGTATATCTGTTAGACGAATTGGCATTTCTTTGCTGATACCTCGGCTTAAGTTAGAGCATATGGTATGACTGATTTAACAACTTGTTGTTTCTCCATTTTGTGCACTCCGTTTAAGGAAGTTCATGACAGCTTCTCTCATGGTTGAGGTATACTCTCTCTCTCTCTCTCCCTTTTACTTTTTGGCCAGAGGTTGTCCTGAATTTGGAAGTGTACTTTCTCCCAATAATCGGTAATAGTGACATTCCACAGCTGTGTCATCGACATCAGTGGGTTTTGCCCTCAAAAGACATGATTCTAACATTCTTCTGATTGCAATAAATTCTAAGTTCCCTCTCCATTGATTTTGTTCCCTGTTTCACTTGTTGGCCAGAGGTTTTCCTTGATTCGGAAGTATACTTTCTCCCAATAATCGGTAATAGTAACATTCCACAGCTGTATCGTTGACGTCAGTGGGTTTTGCCCTCAGAAGACATAATTCTAACATTCTTCTAAGTGCAATAAATTCTGAGTTCCCTCTCCAATGATTTTGTTCCCTGACATATTTTAAGGCAATTTCTTTTGATTTCACACAACTGAAAATAATTCCATCCATCGTGAGTTCCATGGTTTTTCTTTTTTCTTTTTTTTTTTTTTCCACACATTGACCAATGGAACTGGTCCAAATTAAATGCAGAGAGGATAATGGTCTCATGTTTTTAAGCATCATAGAGTGGTTGATGGTTACCAAGACCACCAATCTAAGTGGTGAGTGGACCCGCTTAAGATTGGGCTCTTGGTCATGAATATTGATTTTCAATGGGATAAATCAGGTTATAATCCTCCTTCTTTCAAGTTGTAATGTAGTTGATTAAAAAAGAAAAAATCATTAGTGGACCTGCTTAAGATTGGGGTCTTTGTCATGAATATTGATCTTCAACGGATGAGTTAGGTTATAATTTTCTTTTCTTTCAAGTTGTAATGTAGTTGATAAAAAAAAAAAAATAATCATTGTAGCATTTCTTTTATTTTCTTTATATATATATTATGAATATATAATCTTCTAAATTCTTATTACTGTTTGAGTTACAAACTATTTTGCCCAAATGATGACTTAGTACAACATGACAATATAGGTCTTCAATTGCAAGATATTTTTAGGTTATAGGGACTTGTTCGATCATTTAAAAGGTTTAAGTACATATTTATTAAAGGAAAAACGTTTGATTGTGATATAACCTTTTCAGCTAACTTTTATGAGTTTTAATAAGTGCTTTGAAATTATTATTATTATTCTTTTTGTTGGCATTAGAAAATGCCCATATTTGGAAGATAATTTATAGGTCTATTATATTAAGAATCAATAAAAATGTTCTCTTTAGAATTATACGCTTGGAGAGGCTAATTTATAAATTGAATTTCATTTGAAAAAAGCTAAGTTGTGTCCAACTTTGTATTTCATCAATGCACCGTAACGTTTGAAATTGATCTTCATTTTGTTTGGGACAAATTTCATTGTTGGGCTATTACTTTGCCTATTCATTTTCATCTAAACCAGTTACCAAACAATTTTACTAAGGGAAAAATATAATAAGACTATAATATTTTCAAAAATCCCAAAAGTAAGGCTATTTCAAAAATAATTTCATGAATACCACAATTAAAATCATCTTTGAAAAGGCAATTTTCATTTTGCATTGAAATGGTGATTTTAGCCATCTAAATTGAAATCAACTCTTAGCTCATCATAGAATTGTTTAAGAGCAGATTTTATTAGCAACTTCACCTACAGAACAAGATCCAGACTCCTCAAACCCCATATATGAAAACTTAAGAATTCTTTAGACTTCTCAACACTTGTAAACTGAAAAACTGAATAATATCTATATTTCTTAATTATTAACATGCTTGGTTACCACAATAGATCTTTAACAACTATAAGTACAAGATAGATTAGATATAAGTTAGAATAATACAATTAAAGAAAACAAAAGTTTTGCTACTTCATACACTTAGTCTATATATATAGAATGTGCACAAAAGGTTTATCAATTACAATTAAAATATTCATTAATTTCAACTAGTGAATATCTGTTGTTGTCTACATTATCGACATGTATAGGCATATGCCTCCCAAGTGTTTATATCAAGTTGGGGTTACATCTAACTATGTGATCTATGCATTGTCCCTTTTATTAGGTATCAGAGTAGGTCACATACATAAGTATTGGAGTGGGCTCGACCCAATAAGCTCCTCACCTATGTCTCTATTATGATCTCTAACTCACTCTTAAATGGAGCAAGATGAGTATGAGTGTGACTACTATAGCTCTCTTCGATAAGGATATGATATTGGCATTTATTTGAAGTAGAAGATGCATGGGATGAGTAATGATAGGTTGAGAGATTGTCTCATATGTCTAGGTTACCCGATCTATGGCCTTGCCTTCTACCCTGTCTACATCCTTATCCTCGATAGTGCCCTTCATGTGTGGCTTACTGGCGGAGAGTCATTATACTTGATATCATATCCTAATTGGGGTGCATCATCTAGATAGATGCTCTTAAGTTGCTGAATGACACTATCTACCCATACTTATCCAGCGATAATATCCTCATATGATATGTAAGGTAGCCTATGTATAAATATGTTTACATGTAACAAATAACTATTTGACCAGCTTATAATGGTACAAATGAATAGTTATTATTGAGTTTGAAAATTTGGTTTTTTATTATATATTTTCCTTAATTCAATCAATATCATTTAATATTAACCCTTGACTAAAGATTAAGGAAAATTTGGTTTCCCTTTTATTTTTGAAAAAACTTGGAGTCGCCATTGGACAAAATAAGAAAAAATATGTTTAAATTAGAATTGATTAGGTGGATCGATTCTAATTTAACCATTAGCCTGCGTTTTAAAAATCTTTTGAAAAGCTTTCAAGAAACCAAATATCGTGAATTCGAGGTCTAATCTATTAAACCCTAAATAGGTACTACTGTAGCCTTTCGAATTTAGTTTTATTTTTAAGATACCCTTGTAACTCATTCTAAATTTACAATTAAATAAAATTAATTTATTTTAAAAAAATAAAGAAGTTAAGAAATTAAATTTACTTACAAAAGGGAAAATTAAAAAAACAATTCTCTATTTTAAGTCGCCTCGTAAATACCTACATACTCTTTAATAGAGATCAAACTTTCCATAGTTCTTTCTTAAAATCTTAAGTGTGTTGGTTCTTTTAAATTTGGAAAAAAGCCGAATTTATGTTTTTTATCGATTTAGTTTTATTTAGAAAAAATTCTAAATGGTCCTAAATTTTATGTTTTATTTTTTTGAAAAAGATTCTAAGTAAGCCTTAACATTGAAAAGGGTTTATTAATTTTTATTTTTGAAACCAAGTTTTTCTAAGTAGCAAAACATTTATTTTATTTTCAAAACACATTTTTTTTATTTCTTTGATTTTTTTTTTGTTAAGTTATAAAATACTTTTATTTCTCATATGTAAATTAAAAAGGTAATGAAAGGAACAAATTGAAAAAAGAAAAAGAAATTACACAAATGAGGGGTAAAAGAAAACATAAAATGAAAGCCCCCTTTTTTATTTTTATTTATATATATTTTTTATTTCATTTTTTTCACAATGGAGACAAAAAAAAAAAAAAAAAAAGAAGAAGAAGGAAAAAAGGACAAAAGAAAGTTAAAAAGAATTGGAAGGAATTAGACTAGGACAACGTGTGGATGCGAGTTTATAAACCCTACTTTTAAGCGAGCTTATGATTCAACTAAGAGTATTTTTTGAACGTTCCCAAGGATTAACTAAATTAAAAACTCAAGTTTACAATTAAAACGATTTTACTTTTCCAATTCGAAAGCCTATTATTGATAAAACCCAAATATAAAAAACTGCGAACTCTAAAGTCATCTAAGACCCTAAACCCTAAAAAAATTAATGACTTTTAACCCTAAGCGACTAATTAATAATTTATTTCAACTCTAGAAAATTTCATAATTTTATAAGAATTGAATCATAATCTACAAAATAATTGAAGAAATAAATCCTAAAACAATTTCCTATAAGACAATTATCTTATCTTTATGCTTAAGCTTTACATATAAATAAGTAGACTAATTAATCACCTTAAATGACTTATTAATTGAGAGTTGGAATAATTTATCAATTGATAACTTATAAAAAACTAGTGATAAGACACTTTCCTTATCACCTTTCACTTATACAACATATGGACAAATTTTCATAAGATTTCACATGCTTAATTTTAATAAATCAGACAAAACAATTCTATGCTATAAAGAGACCCTAATGGTTGGTTCTTACAAGCTAGAAAAGGGGGGGAAGGGGGAGTAGCGCATGTTTTTACTTCACTATTCACCCCTTAACGCTTACACCATCTAGAGTTGCAATTATTGACTTTTGTGCATACTATAAGATAACACAAACAAACTTCTTAAACATACTTCCACCTTCATTTCCAACCGGCCGCTCTTTCTCCCATTACTCTCACAACACAAACAAACTCTAGTATGGGTATGCTTTTGTTTTTTATCCATCAATCACTTTATTTTACACTCCACTAGTCACCCATTAATGTTTACACCATCTAGAGTTGTAATTGTTGACTTTTGTATATGCTACAAAACAATACAAACAAACTTCTTAAATATACTTCCACCCTCATTTCCAACCGGCTGCTCTTTCTCCTATTGCTTTCACTTTTAACTTCATTTTCACTTCCTTTTTCTCTCACTTTAAAAACAACTCAAAAGAGGAAACACAAAACCCTATAAAATCTTACACTTACCGCCACTTTCCAAGCTTCCACACTTATAGCATTTCAACTTCACTTTGTGTCTTATATTTGCCAACTTTCAAAGCTCCTTTTAGGATCCTTAGAATACTCCTTAAACCCCACTTCAAAGGACTATAACTCAAGTTTCCAATATAGGTGCAAGAAGAAGGGAGTAAGACAAAGAGCTTAAGTGGAAACTTAGTGTATAATTACCATATTCTTGCTTTGTAGATGAGTAAGTGTATCTTGTGTTAATAGTCTAGTATTCATGTTAAGAGACCATGATTTCTTGAAGATATAAGTATGATTATAAGTTGATGAAACATCTAAGACTACCCTGAAAAGCAAACTCATGAAACCTTTACATGAAAGTTGAAATATGAGTATGTAAAGTTGGTATTTTATAGAGATACTTGTTTAATACCTTGAATGAAAGATTTTAAGTTAAGAAAATCTTGAAATAAGAACTTAAGTGAAAGGGAAGCATGCTGGACATGAGTTTTTAGAAGTCACTTGAATATTGTTTTCACTTCTATTAAGTTAAACATGCTCAAATCTAGACTTAAATAAAAGAAAGATCCATCACATGAAGTTTTATGAGGAAAACAACTTTGTAAGGCATGAACCATGATATGGGAGTTATGATAAGTATGAGATATACTATTTTTATGTAAAATATGAGCTAAATAATCATCTCATGAAAAGAAAGTCAAGTTAAGATTCGAATACAAGTAACTTAAGTTCATAATTTAACATATAAACTTAAGGAAATTATGAAACAAGTTGGAAAACCAAGTTAGAAGCCCTCACACCTAAACTGACCAGATCTGGAACTTTGCTAAAAGACACTTAAATATATGATAAAAGTAAGTAAACAAAGTGAAAAGACCAACTAAGGCAAGTACGATAAGTGTATTAAACTTAAAACTCAAAATCGAGCTTAAAACTTCCAAAACGAGCCTTAAACACTAAGTTGAACCTACCTTAAGTTTCTTATCAGCAACTTAGCACGATAATAAAAGTTATTTTAAGACTTTTAAGAATCGCACAAGATACCTCCTAAGCCCAAGAAAGTGACTAGCTTTGATTTGGATAAAAAAACAAGTCCATTTGACAACTTAAGCCCACTTAAGAGCCCAAGAAATAGTTGTTAGTCTTAGGAGTGTAAATCAAAGTTATGAATCCAATCTTAAGAAGTATTTTGAGCCTAAAAAAGCCTAAGCCCAAAGGATTTCCCAAATTACTAAAAAGCCCATTAACTAAACAAAGTCCAAAAGCATTCTAAATCATGAGGATTGCTACTGTTCTGACCTATGTGCGGTTTTGCGTATGTCATCTCAAAAATCTAACCTCATCACATTGAAGTACACTCGAAAACGATAAAGATTGACTATAAGATCATAAAAATCAGATTTAAAACGAGAAAGTTATATGTGATTGAACTTTAAGTAAGAAACTAGGAAAAATACAAAAACTTGTCAAGAGTATTATGATTGCAATGTCTAAGGGACCCAGTATTCGGAGACGACTTATTCCCAGACTACTTCGATTGACCTGCATGGTTGAGTGAGTGAATTCCTAATGACTCTTTACTTAATTTTGCTTGTATAATAAATGAACTTAAACTTACATATATAAATTGGATGCTTGTGGGATATAAGAAATGCATGTGTGTGAATTTTTGATTGAATACTATGGCTTATTAATTACGTAATAATGGAAATTGTTTGTGATAACTTATATGTACAATTGTATGGAATGAAATTATCTGATCACCATGAAAAACCAGATTAATTACTCATACGATTAAGAAATTCAATGAATCATGCATTTCCCATACTTGTATTTGGATGACATCGACTGCCACTTCACATAAAAGATAGGAAGGGACTCACAGGAGGAGGGCCTCTTGCAAGAATGGGCACTAGCTATGTTATCATTTATATTGAGTCTCTATCTTAAGTTAATGGGCTTATTAGGCACTGAGAGATGCTAATCGTTAGTGAGGGGCCATGGCTTATGGCTTCTGCTTAAGGCGTATGTTTATGGACTGCGAGGGTCACTACACTGCTAGACTTGGGATTTTGAAATGTAATTTGTTGGTCAGAAAAGAAAGTATATTATATATGGTTTTGTTTTAACTTAAGCATATTTTGAAATGTAATTTGTTGTTTAGAAAAGAAAGTATATTATATATGGTTTTGTTTTGACTTAAGCATAATAGTGCAAACGATATAAAACCTAAGGGCTAGAACCTGAATTTTGGTTTAGGTCGGTTAATTATCTGCAAACCTCGACTACAGGGTGCATAATTCTGAGTTATATGCAATTCCTCGGTCACTGCATATTGATTGTTCGACATACTGATTGTTCATGTATTCATATGTTTGTGCATCTAATAAATTTCTACCATGTGGCGTTGGCAAAGGTATTTATCTCACTAAACGTAAGCTTATACCCTAACAGATTTCTTTTGTTATAGGGAAACCTCTTCGTTCATCTAGGTCAAGGAATGCCCGAAGTGAGTATCATGTAGAGACAGGTTGGAGCAATTAGGGAGCGGAGAGGAGATTTTATAATAGTTTTTGTAGATAACTATTTACTTTTATTTTGTTCATAATATAGTTTGAAGTTTATGAGGTAGTTTTTTTTTACGAACTGCATTTGCTTGTAAGATTTTTTTGGTGTGAAACTTAACGAGTCTACACGTTTATTTTGATTAATTTACATCATAGAAGTTAATTTTAGTTAAATTCCTCTATATTAATTATTTATGAGCCTAATGGTTATTGACTTCTTCAAGGGTGTGAAAAAATTACACTTAAACAATGTCTTTGTGTTCATATTGTAAGCCATTAATAAATCTTGAAACAGTTTAGCCTTAAGCTCTTTTACTTCACATTTGGTCATTAATATTTGGAATTCTTGCACGTACCTATCAACATAGAGTAGAAGAAATCTTGTGAATCGTATGAAAGGCTTGAGATCAACAAGGGGGCTAATAGTAGACCTCTATACGATACACAATGATTTACCACGACCATGACACTATTGGGTTATAATAGAGTTGGTAAGCCAGATTTCAGTCAAACTTCGAGCTGTCTGACCCAATCATGTGTAAGGTACATGATTAACATGAAGAAGAAATTAGAAGCGGGCTGAGGGGAGTAATGCAGGTGGTTTACGTGGCCAAACAAGTGGGGAATTTTGGATTTCTGCGTGTTTTATTGGACATAGTAATTGTAGGACTAATGCCGTTACCAGCGGAGGTGGTTTAGGTAGTGGCTAGTGGTAGTGTTGGGTTGTGCGTGGTGGTGGCTTGTTGGACATGAATTGGGTATATGTCCTAGGGGTTTCGAGTGTGATGACTTTAGTTGTGTTATTAATTTAGGGTGTGGTTGAGTGGTGTTGGTTATTTAGGAGTAGGGGTTGCGGTTAAGGTTAAGGCTTCACAGTAGTGGTTTATAGAGGCAACTAAAAGGCACGGTAGGCTTTAAGGTTGGTTTAAAATGAAAGTTCGAAGACTGGGTGAGTGTTTGGTGATGCTAGAATGACTCGAAGAGCTTCAATTCAAAGATCAACCTAGAGAGAGAGAGAGTGATGATCTAAGTAGAGAGAGAGATTGTGTGTGTGTGTTTGAGTGATTTTGATGATGAGTAATGTTGGTAATGAAGCTTAGAGACACTATTTATATACAAACAAGCCCAGATGAACTTAGAAACAACCATTAATGGCTAAATTAGCCATGAATGTGAAGACTAGATTTTTAGTTTTCCTTGATTTTCTTTAGCCAATTTGATCACCAAAACAAATTAATGTAGCCTTGTTTTTAAACTCAATGCGTAGTATGCTGTGTGTAGAATAAGATTGCACTATGAAATCTCATGTGTACGTATGGAAAACATATGAAAAATTGAGGCAAGGTGAGGGGTGTGAGCTTATGTGTGTGAGAAAACAAGGGAAAATGAGATAAAGATGGGCAAAATAGGTGTTGACATGGGCACCACATCAGTATGTGATCTAAGCAAATAACGCCACATATCAATGAGAGGGACATGGTCTAACAAGAACTTGACATGTGTTGCTGAGCTTTCTGTAAAATAAAAGGCACAATATGTCTATTATGAAACTTGAACCCAACACCTATGACTTAATGCAATGCTAAGACCCAGTGCTTTACCAAATGGATTGTTGGCCTGTGCCATGTTATTTGGTGTAAACAAAATGTATTTAAGGAAAATTGCCTAGGCTTAAATAAAAAGAACTTATTTAGCCTAAATATACTCCTAATGGTCTATTAAAGAAATTTTAAGGAAAAGCCTATTTCTAAACTATTTTTTAAATTATTATTTTTTTTATTCTTTTCTAATTCTGTTTTTTTTTTGCTCTTTTCTTAATTATTTTTCTTTTACTTTTTTTTTCTTATTTTGTGTGTTTTTCTAAATTTTCTAAATTTTGTGTTATTATTACTATTTTTTATGAATTAGGACCCTTTTATTTTATTTAAAAATAAGTTCTAAAATTACAAGGAGTAAAAATAGGGCATTTACAGTTACAACATGAATAAGTAGGTTGATATGAATCAAAAGACTAAAC
The DNA here is from genome assembly GCA_024138015.1 of Lumnitzera littorea. NCBI lineage: Eukaryota > Viridiplantae > Streptophyta > Magnoliopsida > Myrtales > Combretaceae > Lumnitzera > Lumnitzera littorea. The sequence continues at coordinate 66,573,618 of JAMXBB010000002.1, read as the reverse complement.
CCTTAACCTGTGCCTAAGCTTGAAGGCTAGAAAGTATGACCAAGAGAATTCTTTCCTTAAGACTCGCCATTGACAAGTCCAAGTTGCTGCAATTTGCTAACTTAATGCACTAGTCAAGCCGGACCCTCTTACACTCGTCATTCATCTCCAGTTATCGACTTGAATCGAATTTGAATGTCAACTTGACTCATCTAATCATTAGCTCAAACAACCCGAACTCGAGCAATGCTGAAAGTGTCTAGGGTGAATTCATCTTGGAAGAATTATTTATTCGGCTCGATACGACCAACCTACCCCCTTTACTCGGCACCTCGGTTCGGCAAAAAACAAACTGATTATACATTATTGTCTTTTTTGCTAAAACGTCATCTACCCACCACGAACCACTTATCTGGGCAAATGCGTGAGAGAATCAACCGTATAAGATACTCATTTTGTTGTATTTTCAATTATACCCTTATTATTTCTTCTATATTACTTCTTTTAAATAATATCCTTTTAGTCTTTTCCATTTTAGGCAAGTTATCCTAGTTTTTTGGGTACAAATACTCACTTTACATGTAGCCGCAATCATCTTATCATCATCAATATATTGAATATTCTTCCTTTTTGTGAGAATTGCTCTTGTTAGTTGTTTACTTATTTTACTCTTAGCCTAACCCTTAAGAAATGCCAAGTGGTAAGTAACCTCACTAAACCACCTTACACATCATATGGAGTTGTACCGTGATTCCCCGAAAGTTTCACTAATATGTCATATCCTTTAGAGCTGTTCGTAGGTCTGCTTATCTTACTTTTTCTGTTCTTTCGCGTGACTTCCATCTCGTTCTTCAAGCTTTCAGCAAGCTTAAACCTATACCTATAACCGACCTTGTCTATCTTCAGCTACAAATTGCACCATAGGCTACCTACATACCATGTATAACCAAGAGGTTCCAAATTTGCTGATATATCAAGGATGACCTATAGGTACTACTCATGATAATTTGGAGTAGCATTAGTGGTAGTTGTACCTAAATAATCCTATTGTAACAGTTAGCCTACTAATCCAGCCAAGTCGTATGGGTGGTAACTTATTTGTCTCCATTGAGCTAGGTAAGCCTACCTTGTAGAGTGCTCGTGAATTATCAAAATAAGTGAGTATATCTTAGATCTTGCCAAACTGTCGAGTAACCTTATTTAAGTAATAGAACTCCATGATGTGGAAACAGATGAGCGGTACTGGTGCCAACTAAAGATCACTCTTAACCTAACAATATGCAGGAATCCTGGCGATGTCATCATGCCTATAAAGGATCTAAACAACCTGAAAACTTAATAGTTAAGAATATGTGACAATTAACACTTTGAAAAGATGAAAATACTCAAGTTAATGAGATAAATAATTGCTCTGGACATAGGGCTTTCAAATGCATCCCTTTGTTAACTCACAACATGCATAAGTAGCTTGATAACATCGAAGTCTATTCCCTATCAACTCATTGGTGATCGACCATCTACCATTGGCCGTGATTTGGCAACATAGAGGGGCAATGTTTGGAAAGTGCTATAATGGCCAAACTTAGAGTATGACCAATTGCTTGTTGATCTTGGCGGCATCCATCTATGAAGCAATGCACAATTGGCAATAAAGCAATGCCAAGCATGTAGCATAATAAGCATATTGCATAGCTGCATTAAAGGTCAAGAAGAGAGGGAGAAACATCATGAGCACTTGATTCGATGATTTATCAAAAAAAAGCATCCCTCCAATCAACTGCATAATATGTGCTTAGTATAATGCTAGACTATAATCTCATCAACATCTTTTGGCAAGTCACTGAAATTGTCCTTTAACTAGGATAATTTCACTCGAGTACTATGAATAACATGGTTAGAAAGGTGAATACCTAGGGTACACATCAGGCCAACTCATCTGTTTGTTGCTTGTCACAACTTGGCCGTTGATAGGGAGACTAGCTGACAAAGATATATCTTGCAATGTAACTATCAGCTCGCTAATATGGGTTTTGAACTTCTAACCACATCTACATCTACAGGGAATCCATGCCTTTAATCATTCTTCCTACTCGGCTCATGTGATTCATCTATATTCTAAAGCCAACCTCACTTACCCTAATACCATCATTGGAATCAATGTCATAAGAATCCTCGATAATATCTTCACAAGCTAATTCATTCTCAACATCTGTCTCTCTATTAGATTCACTTGTAACCAAAATGTTAGCTTAACGGTGATTAAGATGCTACTTGGTTCTTTAATGGATAGAACTAGTTGAGATTCATATACTTAGGTTTCAACTTGAAATCCAACATTGTTCTCATGTCCTCCCAAGTCATACTTAGCTATAGCAGGGATGTTGATTTCATGAATTTCAACATAAAGTTTTGCGGAACCAATAACCCTTCCACATTCATGGGAGGATGCCAACAACTGCTATACATCATAGTCATCATTCATAAGCATAATACAAAACAAATCCCTACTACCTCCAATAAAAGGGCACCTATGCATCGGCTCAATTGAATAAGTCATCATATTAATTCAAAGGTGATTACATATGAAACCTATAAACTGCTCATGAGTTACGCCGATTGAAACCCCAACTATTGTTGTTAAGCATTTATCGTATCATACCCCATCCTCTCCTTCTCCCGTGTTTCCTCCAATATAGCAAACTACTCTCACATTAACTATTTTCACCCTTGTCTACTACAACAACTTGATAAAATTCACTATGGCAACATTGAAGAATGTATAAATATACTGTGCATTGAAAGAAAATCCTAAATAAACTCAATCCTAAATACGAAGAGGATATATAATTTTGTACTGTTATTGTACTTAATACAATAGTTGAGTTGTAATTTACATATACATACATATACGAAGAGTTGAATTAGAACTTAATATTATAACACTTAATATAATAGTTCAATTGGCACCTAATATTGTCAAAATACATACAAGCACACTAATTTCCTGAAATGCTTATATATTTACATACAAATTACTCTAAACTAACAAAATTAAAAAAAAAAAAAATTGTCAAGAACAACAATGTTGCATATTATATGCACATACTAAGATATTTTTTGGTGTTACAAATATGTATAAGTAAACAAAAGTTAAAAAAACAAAAAACCTTTTTGCACAACTTGTGTATAGAGAGAAATAGAAAGCAAAGCCTGAATTTGCACTTATTGCTTCGAACTTGAAGTAGTAAGGGGTTAGAAACTGTGTTTAGACCTCTAATCTAATGTTGATTAGCTTAAAAATTGAGATTGAAGAGAGAGATGCTATGCTAGGTTTTTTTTCTAGAGAGCGAAAATGTTTATGTAAAATGAGGAAGGAGAAGGAGAAAGGAGGTTGGCATTGATCTTGGTCCATTGAAATCGCTTTTTAGAAAGCTGACTTCATTGCGATTTCAATACAAAATGAACTCGTTTTTTCGAAAGATGATTTTAATTGTGGTATTCTTGGGATTATTTTTTAGAGAGCTTTATTTTTAATTTTTTTTTATATCATAATGTTATTTTCCTTTTTCCTCGAAGAATATGGTGTGATCAATTAGTGAAAAACCCCAACTAATTATAATATAAATATGTAAGTTGTTTTACAAAATTGGATAAATTACACTTAAGGTATCCATGTTTCATTACTTTTTCACTTTAAATACCTGTGATTTTATATTTTGCGTATTGGGTATTCGTGCTTTACAAAAAGTGGAAAAAGCGGATAGATATTTGTCTTGTTCATTAAAAAGAAAAGGAAAAGAAAGAAAACAAAATAAAACCCATAGAATAAAACAGAACTATTTCCTCGACAGCCACTATCTCCGCTACTTCATATGTATCTTCGTCACTATGAATGACACCTTCAGCATAAAGATTTGTCCATTATTAATAGCTGAGTCCATCACAGACTAATAGATTGCAAAATATAACTTAGTGATTAGTTTTCACCTGTGTAATGCTTTCTCAATTTATCAAAACTCAATACCCAACATGCGAAGCAAGAATGGGAAAAGCATACACTTGTAGATCAAACAATAGTTTACGTCTCTGTTACATCCTCTCTATTTATCAAAACTTAAGATCACCGAAGGTGGTTCTTTTCTTCTTCTATCGGCTCTATATTATATATATATATATATATATATTTCAAATAATACAAATGTTTGTTTGGTTTTTTCACTTTTTTTTTTTTTTATAATACTTGGGTCTCTATTGTGTAAAAAATAAAATCAGAGATACCCAAAGTGAAAAAGTGGTAAAACACGGGCACCTTAAGCGGAATTTACTCTACAAAATTTGATATGATATATAATTGGAAGTTTGATTTAATTGACAACTTCTTAGAAAAGCAAAAATTAAATAACATTAATTAACAACTGATTACAAGATATTAAAAACTCTAAACCTGTTTAGAAGCAAATAAAGATAAGAGTATTGTCTCTAGGTTATTTAGAAAATTCTAGGCATTAAGTAGTTAAATTTAAGGAAGGTATAATCATAATCTAAATCATATAGGACTTTACGATTCGTATAAACAAATATAAATGGAACCCTAAAGCCAACCCTAAATTTTCACACATGCAAGTGTTTCTTTTCTTCTTAAATCAACTGCTTGGAAGAATTGAAATGAGGATCTTAATTGCGTATTATTTTCAGTTCACCGTAATTAAAGATTTATGAATTTGTGAAGTTTTAATCAAAAGAATAAAGACTATCGATTTTAACCTTAAATTTATAATCTTCACTATAACTAAATGCTAATAAATAATCTTGATTTAAGTAGATTCTTCAGTTAAAATTTGAGAACACCTAGAACAAGTCCTAATAACCCAATTTTAAACTAGATAAATTAAAACCCACTTTCAAGTTTATGATGCCTCAAATTTGTAAGAGAAAATTTATAAGACCCTTAAAAAAAATTTGTAGGAAAGAGACTTATGGAACCTAATTATGACATGAATTTAGGAGAAGCATAGCATAAAAGTGAAAAAATACAACAACAAAGTGAAACCCAAGACCAGTCATTTAACTAGCGTTAGGAAGCAATCCACCACCATGGTATTCCAACTATCTAAGGCCCCATTCACTTGTAGCATTTAGGTATTCGACGTGACTGCCCATCAAATCTATAGTCTCTTCGTTTCATTCAATTATCACTTTTTTCTTTTTTTTTTTCTTTTGGCCATCAAATATGAATTTATTGGTTAAAAAAGAAAATCAAGTACAACTATTCTGATCAGCAAAAAGCATAGAAGATCGGATAGGAGGAGGAGGAGGAGGAGAAATATAAATTGTTGGGTGCTTCCTCTTTCGCCCGAGTACCAACCTAATCAGCACATTTATTAGCATCCTGAGAAATACAACAAAAACGAATAAAAAGAAACAAGGAACAAAGCAAACTAATCTTCAAAGATAAAGGGACGGATCTTCGACGGACAAGATTCTGGCCAGTTGATGCTATCAATTACTGTACTACAATCGGATTCAACTATGATTGACTTCCAGCCTCTCTCAAGAGCCAAGTTCACACTTTCAAGGACAGCAATGGCCTCAGTCATTTCTACATCATCGGCTTGAACTGATTTGGCAATGGCAGCCACCAAGATACCATTAGAATCCCTAGCAACAATGCTGACTCCCGTTGAGTTATTAGAAAGTAAAAAGGAACCATCCCAATTACATTTAATAATCCCCTTATCAGGTGGACTCCAAACCCGAGCACCTGTTGCACAATCGAAACGGGTACTCCTGCATGCATCAAAATTTCAACTAAATTAAGGGAATCAAAATCGGCCGGATGTATTTCAGCTTGGACAAATCGTTGGTCCTCCATAAATTCAAAATCAGTTGCATTCCTCAGATTAATTTTGGAAACGGATGCTTTAAATGCAACTGAATTGATCGCCATTGCATATTCAAAACCGGCTACACCAATTGAACCCCTGCCGTTCTACGGAACAACCGGTGATGTAGACTAACCTGTCAAATAATAGAGCTCTACATTAAAGCTTTTAGACAGCAGTATTCTTTGGTCTCGAAGATTGGCTTCAATCCAACTAATAGTTGTAGTTGCACTTGGAATAGAATTATTAAAACAAGAGGAACTTTCTTTCCACAATTGCCATAAGGTGATAGCAATTTTACACAAGAAGAATTCCCCTTCATCTCGATCAGCAAAACATTGCCTTGATAAATCCACAATCCATTCTTGAATCTTGCTCACGCGAGAACAGTCAACATGATCACCAAATAAAGATATCTAAACAAGATTAGTCCAAGGACAATGTAGTAGAACATGTTCTATGGGCTCTTCTTTTGAATAGAAAGTATAGAGCGGATTATCTCTAATTTTGTTTTTAAATAAATTTAAATTGCGTGCAACTGCATTAGAGAAAATTCTCTAGGGAAAATGTTTCAGCTTAGGCATAATTTTCAAATTCCATATCAATTTCCACAAGGCTTTCTCCAGGGAAAAAAAAAGAAGAAGCTCTATCACTTACTAGATTGGGCTTAGTTCTTAATAAGAATTAGTATCCAGATTTAGTCGAATATTGTCCATTCTTTACACTTATCCCAAATAATTTTGTCCCTATCACTCCCTTCACATGTTGCTTTCTTCTGATTTTCTATTAGAACATAGTTGAGAGCATTCAAGTTCCATGCGGAACCATTTTCATTTCTAATATCTCGAACCCTCATCTCAGCCAAATCCCCACCAATGTTTACATTTGCAATTTATATCCAGGTATGCTCGGTACTTGGTTGTTAAACACACAAACTCGAGTCCAATCCCCAATTTGCCATAAGTAATCTTTTTCAATGATATCTCTTTCCTCCAAGATACTTTGCCAACATCAAGAGACACCTTTCCGCTTTCTTGCTTCTAGAAAATCTTCATTAGGAAAATAGGTACTTTTCAATACCCTTACCCATAGGTCTCTAGGCCTATTAAGAACCTTCCAAGCAAGCTTACGCAACAAGGATTTGTTATAATTTACTAAGTCTCTAAAACCAAGAACCCCATCACTCTTAGGCTTTGTCAAACTCAACCAAACACTTCTAGTGTATTTTCCATTTTGTCTCATCAACACTCCACCAAAATTTAGCAATCAAAGTAGTCATTTCTCTACACCAAGATATAGGAAATGGCATAAGTGAGAATTGCAAATGCTATTGATTGGACTAAAATTTCCTTACCTTCTTGAGACAACAATTTAGATTTCCAACTTACCAACTTACTTACCACTTGAGATTTGAGAAAAGCTAAAGCATCCTTCTCAGATCTTCCCCACTCTATTGGAAGTCCCAAGTAATTCCTTAGGTGTCTTTCTTGACAAATTTATAAGATATTCACACATCTTTCTCTTTGTTTAGCATTAGTGGTTTTTACCAAACAAATGGAAGATTTTTAATAATTAACCATTTGGCTTGAAGCATGACAATATTCGTCAAGGACCCTTTAAGCTAATGAAAATTCCCTTTAGAAGCTTTCATAAAAAAAGAGGGAATCGTTTAAAAAGAATAGACGAGTCAATTCAGGTCATCTCCTTCTTATTTAAATACCTTTAATATTACTGTTTCCTGTTTCCTTAATAATCATAGTTGAGAGTGAGTTAGCTATCAAGAGAAAGAGACAAGGAGAAATAGGGCTTCTTTGCTGGATCCCCTTAGTAAGATTAAAACTGACTACTCTTTTCGATCAACAATCAATTGATAAAAAACAAAAACAACACAATTCATCACCTACCAGATCCAGATATCATTAAATCCCATTTTCCTCATTACAACTTCAAGAAAACACCATTCCACTCTATCATATGCCTTACCCATATCTAATTTTATTACACAATTATGATTCCTAGAACCTGAATTTCTTTTAAGATAGTGAAAAACCTTATGAGCAACAATGATATTGTCTTGAATACATCATCCAAGAATAAGCGTACTTTGATAGGGTGAAATAATGCTATCTAATAAAGGTTAGAGCCTATTATCTAAACTATGACACATCTTCAGGATTAGAAGTGTTAAGGATTTAAACAATATTCGTATTATTAAAAGAAGGGGGAAGAATACCTGAATTGAAGAAGTAACTTAACCACTGCAAAAATGAAGGGTCCCATGGAACTTTAATGTAACTGGAAGAAGAGACCATTGAAACCATCAGGACTTGAAGCCTTCATCAAGCCCAATTGGAAAGCCACATACTTTATCTCATCAAAGTCGCCCTCTATGATAAGACACCTATTTTGTTCATTTATAATTATAGGTTCAATGTTTTCCAATACAGCATTCATATCTAGAGCTCCTTGAGAGGAGAAAAGGCTTTAATAGTACCATAGAAAGGTAGCAACAATGTCATTCTAATTTTCCATCCATTTGCCATTCTTATTTTTAACCTTAAAAACTTTATTCCTAGCTCTTCTTCTTAGAGTAGAACAATGCAAAATTTTAGTATTCCAATCCCCTTCTTTAAGCCAATTAATCCTCTACCTTTGTTTCCAATAAATATCCTCATGAATCAACAATTTATCTATCTCCTTCCACAAACATTTTTCTTCTATGAGATTAGACTCATTAATCTCCTCCCTTATAGCCCGTTGATATGCCTTGTCAATTCTCGATCCTATGCGTTACCACCACTTTCCTTGCTCCATCAGATTTATTCCCTCTTGTACTTCCCTAGCATTCTCATTACCGCCAACAAACCAATAAGTTGAGCACAAGCATTTTATCCCTTTTCCACCAAATTGTGATAGCTGGCTTTAAGTTTCTATTTGGCCTCATATTTGAAAATTCTAGGACTAAAAGAATTATTTTCCATTTCTATCATGTTACTTAAACATTAGTTGTTCAATCTAAATCTCAAGATTCAACTTAAATAATGTTTAAATAGCTTATATGTGTTTCTACAAGTAATAAAATATTTTCTTGCAATTTATAGGAGTTATTGGAAAAGGGAAATAAAAATTGGAAGTATTAATGATTAGCAGAGCGAGTTGCAAGTAAGTATTAATTCAACCTTCACTTAACTACCTATGTTTGTAAAATTAGCAAAAGAACTTAATTATTATTTAGCCCTGGCTTAATATGCTATGCTATTTGTACTTAATATCAAGGTTCAAACTAACAAAAAAAAAAAAAAATCAGATATGTTTATATCGCATGCATTGAATGAAGATCAATAGTGCTTCTAAGAATCTCTCCACAAAGAGTGGTATTTGGCAATGATATAACCAATCAATCCTTCCATAACCATGCTATACTTGGATATATAGATTATGATCGGGCATTTCTCACCTATTGCTAGTTGAAAATTTAGAATAAAATGACTTATAGGCATTGATATCATATTGTTGTTGTTTAGCAATGATGAGGCAAGTGACGGTCACAATATGTACAATGACCAAAATGTAAGTCTTACCATAGCATAAATAGGTCTTTTGAAGTTATCGAAGAAAAAGAGAAATGGGTTTTGATGGAGGTAAAGGTAATAGGTTAAACTAATTGTGAGCAACTCAATGGATATGACATACCACCCAAGCTTAACATGGCCTACAGCTCATTGAATATGACTCACCAATAAGGGTTGAAGAGTTGCTCATAGCATAATCTTGCTTGAAGATTGATATGAGCTAAGGTTAAAGTTCTCAACATAGAGGGAAGAGAGAAAAACTTGGGTATTTTCATTAATCAAAGGGAATATCAGTTTACAACAAGTGTCATGATAGGGTATTTACACCTAATGCATTTAAGGTTGCACCATCACATGAATTTACTTAAAAGGGCAAGTACTAAATTCAAATATAATATAAAAAGAGAAAGGACAATTCCGTAATCCTTTTAGAAAGAGAATATCCATTGTTGGGTTATGTATCTAAGGTTTAAAGGATACGTATCTTCATAAGAGAGGTTAGAAAATTCTATACGTAATGGTCGTTAACTTGTTTGGATAAGGTTAATAGTAGTAAGGCTCATTGGTAGCTTAACATTGATACTTCAATAAGCCTAGACTTATAGAGGGTGATCTATAGAACAGGTAGGGAAGGTAGGTTTTGGGATCTTGGTCAGCTCGGCCTTACCTTGTTCTTATAGGATAATTCTCCTTGCATGTTGATAACTTAAGTGTACAGATAGGTTGGCTTTGCAAATTAGGTCGACATCTTCAATACTTGGTTAACAATTGTGGATCCGATAGGTTAAGTTAGTCAAACCACTTGCTCAAGATCATGTAAGGTTCCTGAAGGTTGATTCCTATCATTTCCTCCAAGTTGTTTAGGATTTGGGATCAAATCCTCAAAGTTCTCTATTGAGGTGTCTTCCTTAAATACATACAGACTTAGGTCTGTGACATTGAAAACTTTAGAAACTTCATACCTTTTAAAGAGCCCAAGCTTGTAAGCGTTGTTGTCATTCTTCTAAAGTACTCAAGGTCCTTCAACTAGGGGTGAGGGTTTGTGTAAATCCCTAAAATTTTCAACCTAATACCCAAAGTAAACCCTAGTGTACTAGAAGACTCTAAGAGTCGACAAAGCTAATTAAGACGGAAATCTTAAGATAACAATCAAAGACTCAATCACATATAAAATTTTTAGATCCTAAATATATGTAAACATTAGAGATTGTATCCAAAAGTAATAAAACCATAAAATTATAACTTTAAGGATATAAAAGTACTAAGTTACTATAATCTATTCTAAAACCCTAATTACTAATATATCCTTAGTATCATACTAAATCATTATCAAATATTCAAGATAACTTTCAATTATTCATAAATGTATACAATACTAATTTAATTTATTAGAAAACTAAGATATTGCATTATAGATCACATCCATCTTCGAATCATATAACTAGGTTAGTATTTTATAGAGTTAAGTGTGTAGTTGATGTTTATACTACATGTAGTTAATATTAACATACTAAATGACATATTTCATGATAGTTACAGTAAGTACCATACTAAATAATGTACATAGGATATAAATACTTAGAGGGAGATTTCATTAATTATTCTTACTAATCATTTCAATAAACTCCATATTTCCTTTTATTTCTTTAATTTTCTTCCCAATTTTCCTTAATTATCTCATTATGTACACACAAATTATGTTTAATTTCAAAGAGTTGACTAAGTCAATATTTGACCAAGTCAAATGTTGACCAAAGTAAAAAAGTTAACCAAGTCAATGTGTTGATAAAGTCAACAAATGTCATTGTCATGTAGAGTTTTCTTCTATTCTCTAAGGATTTCTTCTCTTTTCTTTTGATTTTTTTTCCCTTTCTTTTCCCCCTTTCTGCCATCCCTTCATCCCCCTTCTAGACCCCACTTCTATCTTCTTCTAAACACATTTAAAAACACAACAAAATCCCCTTTTCCCCCTCTTATCAAAACCGTAACCCCCTCTTCTTCTTCCCCTTTTCTAAACTTCCATTTTTCCTTTTACCTTTACCTTAATACATATCTTATATTCTAATATCTAAGTAAACTCTTCACCATTATCTAGAAGAAAAAAGAGGTATGTTTTCATATAATCTTTTATCTTAATTGGTAATTAGTTGTTTATGTTATGTTAGTTTTGGAATTATCATGTAATATGTACATGTATGCTAACACAAATAGGATTCTTATACACATGTACATAAGTGTAAAAATACTTAGGTATAAGAGTATAATACACAAGTAAATATACTATGTGGATACATGTAAGATCTTTATGTGTGGATTTTGGTAGAATAAACAATATAAGTTAGGTTTGCATATGGATGAGTGTAGAAACACATGTACATATGTATAGATACTTTTATACATAAGTATCCTTTATGTACATAACTAAAAAGAAGTAATATACTAAAAAGAATAAACAATATAAGTTAGGTATGCATATGGATGAGTGTAGAAACACATGTACATATGTATAGATACTTTTATACATAAGTATCCTTTATGTACATAACTAAAAAGAAGTAATATACTAACTATACACACATATACCTTGATAAATAAGCCCTTAAAGTGCAAAAATATGAATTTTGTGAAGATTTCTTAAGGGGGTATACTAAGCATACAAAAATACGTATGTAACCATATATATATATGGGTATATATACGAGTATAAATACGGTATATGTATAAGTATACTAATATACATACAAGTATATTAGAAATATAAGTATATACATAACCTATGTATGGAATACATAAGAGTATAAGTATAAAGTATACATAAGTGATGATATAAACATGACATAAGTCATGATATAAGCATATAAATTAATAAAATATAAGATAACATAATAAAATAATAATATATATACATGTACATATATGGGCCGAAATTACGTTAAGCTCATAACACATATCTTAAATTGAATTAGCCTTTTTTAAGCACATAAATTAGTAATAACAATGTAAAATCATCTAAGTAGAAGAATCTAATAGTTAATTAAACCATTAAGTACTGAAATAAGATATAAAACTAGACAACAAGAATATTTAAGCTTCAATAGTTAAAATTTCAATAAATCTAATCCATATCGTAAAACACGGGTATTAACATCCAAATTGGACATTATCGTGTGAACACATGTCCGAAAACGATGAAAAATGACTATAAACTTGTAAATATCAAAGATAGAATGAAAAAGTCATTTATGATTAGTGATAAAGATTAATTTGATATAAAAACTGATAGTAACTTAAGTAGAATTAGATAGATAGATATCTAGAACCGTTAATTAATTTAAATACTTATTATCGTTTTTATCTCATAATGATTAGGTGATCCTGACGAGGGTTTGGATCTTCTAACTGATTATTACGACAAGCATCGGAAATGTCAAGGCTGAGTGAGTGCTCCCGATGACTCTATACTTGTTTTGTGTTTGTAGTTAGTGCACTTAAGTTAAATAGTAGTACCTTGATACATGGGGATTCAGGATATGCATGTGCTTAATACTGATGAATTACTGTGAAAAATATTGTTAAATACGATAATTGAGGATTTGATTGTATGATTGATTGTTACATGATTTGAATGGTTTGCTGATATTAATTGATTACCACATCATTTGACTTAATTATACTTGGCTTATCTTAAATTAATAAGGGTCATGTATTAACCATGCATTGCATTTCTTATTCTAGATATTACTTCATGTGGAGGTAAAGAGAAGCCATGTAAGGGTTGTTTATATACATTGAATTAAAGTGTTTAGTACAGTGCACTCGTATAACATGACCTTACCTCAGCTCATGGGCTTATTGGGCGCTGGAGATGCCAACCATCTGGCTAAAGGTCGAGTCTAAAGACCTCTGTTGTAGGGTATGGGTATGGACTGTGGGGGCCACCTCACCATTAGACTTAAGATTTTGGTGTACTATTAGATTTGTTAGAAATGGAAATGTATTTTGCAAAATACGAAATCTAAATTTATGGTTAAAAACCCAGGTGTTAGAGCTCGGTTATGATTGGTGCCGATATATCTCCAACCTTTATCTCAAAGGGCGTTAAAATTCGATATTATATGCAGCACCAGTTAACTACATATATTGTTTGGCATGCTACGTGTACATGTATTCATATGGTTGTAATAATTTATTTGATAACTTACTTGCCAGTATAGTATGAGGGATAACTCATTAAGCTCTCGTAACTTACTCCCCAATAGTTTTTCTTTTGCAGGTTGATAAATAATCGGACATGGGTTAAAAGTCGAGTGTTAAGTACAAGTATTGGAATATTCTAGAGGTTAGAATTAGACAAAGATTGTATAGCTCATTTGAGACTTTAAATGTAAATACTACTTATATATTTAGATTTAGTAACTTTAATAAGCATAAATTTTGAGTTTATCCTATTTGATCTTATCATTTGGTAGGGAATACCAATTTTTTGTGATTCTGAGGAACTATAGAACATTGGATATCCATAGATATTTATATTCTATAATATTTTAATTAATTAACAATTTAGAAACCTTAGTGATAAATTATTTAGAGTCTTGCAATCTCTAACTTGTAAGGTGGTTTCCATATCATAGAAGCACACATGATATGGAAACTTTAGATTATCCTACTAGGTCCTCTTTAAGGTCCTGATAGTTTGCTTTTCCATTTATTTAGAAACCTTTCCTTACTAAAATGTAGATACACAAGATCTCCTAGTTGGAATATCTTCTTTTCCCTTCATCCTTGGCTTCCCCGTACTAACTTTTCAGCAACTCAAGTCAACTACTTGGTGACTCTGGTAGATCTATTACAGGGTTATAGCTTGATCTTTAGCTTCTAGATCACCATGCTCAGCTTTAAGCATAATTAAGGGGTAGCTCTGGGTTGAAAACATAAACGACTTCGTAGTCTATCATGCTATGAACAAATTGATTGTAAGTGAACTTTATAATAAGTAGATAGGTATCTAATATCCCAATTGATTGGATTTCTTCCAACAGTTGCTCAAAGAAGAGATCCCAATGTTTTGTTGTCGACCTTTATTTGAGCACCAGTTTGTGGATGGCATGATGTAGGAAATAGTAGTTTTATCCTTAGTTGGCACTACAAGGTCTTCCAAAAATGACTTAAAAATTTTGGGTCTTTATCAAATATAATACTCCTTGGAACTCTATAAAGCTTCATAATCTCCTACAAAAATAGGAAAGAAATAGTTAAAGCATTGTTAGTTTTGTTGCAAGGTACAAAATGTGCCATCTTCTTATACCTATCAACTACAACCATCATAACATCCTTCCCTCATGCCATTCTAAGTAAACCAAGAATGAAATGTATATTCAGATCAACCCATAGTTTGATCGGCATAGGCAATGGCTTAGCCTTTCCTTGCATAGCTCGGATCTTATCATCTTTGCAAGCGATACATCTTTCAACAATTCAATGGACATCCCTCAACATTTTAGGCCAGTAAAATCTTGACTTTAACAGCTCATACATTCTCCCTTCTCTAAAATATCCTAATAGTCCTCCACTATGTGCTTCTCTGAACAATTCTTGTATTGAACAAATCGACATGCATAGTTTTCCAAATCGAAATAGATATCCTTCTTCCACAAAGTATTCATCCAACATCCTTCCTTCAATACACTAAGCAGAGATTGTTCCAAAATTTAGGTCTCAAGAATATTGCTCCTTAATGCTCACAAATCCTAAGCATAGTTGTTAAAATCGCGAGTAAAAAAATATGATTCTACAAGTTTATAATTTTATAATATTTTTCTTAGACAAAATGGACATAGAATTGTTTAAGTGTAGCTTTTAGTAAGATTATTAATTTTCATGTATGATTTTATAAACTTACAATTTTACTAGTTTTGTACGATTTTATATGATTCTATTAATTCTATGCATTCAAATAAACAATAAAATCATAATATTAACAACCATCTCAACAATCTTGTTTGAAGCTTGGAAAGCATCACATGCCGTCTAGATAGGGTATTTATAACCACATTTGCTTTCCCTTTCATATACTTGATCATTAATGAAAATCCATCTAGAAATTCAACCTACTTGACTTGTTACTTAGATAGTTTTGGTTGGCTCTCCAAGTATCTTAAGGTTTGGTGATTAGTGTATACAACAAATTCCTTAGGCAATAGGTAATGTTGTCATGTTTGTAAAGCTCGGACAAGTGCATACAATTCCTTCTCACACACAGAATAATTCAAAGTAGATTTCTTAAGTTTTTCACTAAAATTGACAATAAGTCGATATTCTTTCATGAGAACTGTTCCTATGTTAATGCTAGATGCATCACACTCTAACTTAAAGACTTTGTTGAAAGCAAACAAGGACAAAGTTAGGTTGAAGTCAATCTCTTCTTCAGCTTGGCAAAGTTGTCTTCCTTATTATTTCCCTATTGAAATTTTACATTCTTCTTGGTGAGCTCGGTAAAAGGTGTAGCAACAAAACTAAAGTTATGAATGAATTTGCAATAGAAAGATGCTAAGCTATGAAAACTTTGTACAATTGCATAGGAGGTCGGGATAGGCCATTCCACAATAGCTCGAATCTTCTCCTCATCTATTCTTAAGCCTCTACTATTGACTACAAACCCAAGAAATACTACTTCTTCTTGGCTGAAACAATACTTTTTCAAATTCTCAAATAATTTCTCAACTTATAGAACTTCAAAAATAGTTTGGAGATTACTTACATGACTTGACAGATTAAGCCTTTATACCAAGATATTGTCAAAATAGACCACAATGAATTTCCCTTTTTGATTCCTCATTACATGGTTCATCAATCTCATAAACGTGTTTAGAACATTAGATAGACCAAAAGGCATCATAAGCCACTCACATAATCCATGCCTCGTATTGAAGGCAGTCTTCTACTTGTTTCTTTCTCCCATATGTATTTGATGATATCCAAACTTCATGTTGTTCTTGGAAAATATCCTCACAACATGTAACTTGTCTAACATATCATCTATTCTAAGGATTGGATATCTGCACTTAATGGTGATTTTATCAATAGCTTGGTTGTCCATCCGTGCTCCTTAACTTCCATCCTTCTTAAGAACCAATAGTACAAGCATAACACATAGGCTCAAACTTTCTCTAATATAGTCTCTTTCAATTAGCTCATTCACTTGTTTTTGTAGTTTAGTAGGTTGCTGGGGATTCATCTAATAGGCCAGTTGATTTGGCAATGCAGCCCTTGGTTGCAAGTCAATTGCATGCTCTATTCCTCGTAATGAGGGTAATCATCTTGGCAACTCTTACATGGAATAGATTGGCAAATTCTTCTAGTAACTTCTTGACCTCTATTGGTAGGCTAGTGTACTCCTTCAACTCTAATAGTCTCTAGATCAGTAAGAAGGTTAGTTTATTTGACCTCATAGCTTTTTAATGCTTAGATCAACTGATAACCAGTATCTTCTTGGATTGACGACTTAACTTAGTCTGCATATTGCTAACCTAACTTAGCATCATGGGAATAAGGGCAATAGGTTGGCCATCCTTTTCAAATGTGTAGGTATTCTTGTACCCATCATGTATGACTCTTTTATCATATAACCAAGGTTGGCCAAGTAAAACATGTGAAGCACACATCGACAACACATCACATAGTATCTCATATTTATAACTCCCAATAGATATAGACGACGATAGTTGTTTCGTAATATGCAATGATCCTTTCTTATTCAGCAACATAGCTTGTATAGTTTAGGATGTAAAGAGGTCAACAATTATAATTGCTTGATTAACCTTGTGGATGTAACATTCGTACAACTACTACTATCAATTATCAAAGCATAAAAGTGATCTTGTTCCTTATACGTAGTGTGAAATAAATTCTCACACTGCTCATTTTCTTTGTCAAGCTCCAAACTCATAGCTCAACAAACAACCAAACACAACAAGTTGCCATCTTTTAGATAAATGTTATCTCCCATAACTTCTACCTTTACTCCATCTTCTACTTCTTTCATAGCTTCACTAACTTCTTTGTTAATGCTGTGCACTTCAAAGGTTGGGCACTTGGTGACCATATGTCTAAAGACTTCACATTTAAAGTACTTAATCTCATTCGTTTTTCTTGCTAAGGTCCACCTCTTTTCAAATTCCTTCACTTTCCCTTCTTACTTTGTCCACATTCCTTCTGCATGCAATATCTATCCTTCTTTCTTACTTGGTACTAAGCCACTACATTTCCTGTTATTCCCTTGGATAGGTTGGGTTGATTGAACAGGTTAGGAATTAGGAGCTCGGTAAGGCCTACTCCTCTTCTATTTCTCAACAAGTTAGGCAACCTTATTGGCTTCTTCAAGGGTGTGAAAAAATTACACTTAAACAATGTCTTTGTAAACCCTACTTTTAGTAGGCCTAAGACTTGATTAAGAGTACCTCCCGAACGTTCCTAAAGATCAACTAAACCAAAAACTTAAGTTTATATTTAGGAACAAATTAAATTTTTACAATTCAAAAGCCAATTGTCGATAAAACCCGAGCTTGAAGAACTGCGAGCTCTAAAGCTACTTAAAACCCTAAAATTTAAGACCATTAAGGAATTTTAACCCTAAATAATTAATCGATAATTTAATTTGAATAATTCCATTCAACTTTAGAAAATTTCACAATTCTACAAAAATCAAATCATAAATCACAAAACAATGTAAGATGAAAATCCTAAAACAATTTTCTATAAGGCTATGCCCTTATCTTCATGCATAAGCCTTACCCCATAAATAAGTAGACCAACCAATCACCTTAGATAACTTATCAATTGAGAGTTGGAATCATTTATCAATTGATAACTTATCAAAATCTAGTGATAAGACAATTTCCTTATCACCTCTTCACTTATACTACATATGGACAAATTTTCACAAGAAATCATGAGCTTAACTTTAATAAAGGTGACAAGACCACTCCATGCCATTAAAAGACTTCCCATGGCAGATCTAAAAAGGGGAGAAAGGGGGGCCATGCATTTGTCATTCACCCATCAATCACTTCCTCTTACACATCACTATTCACCCCTTAATGCTTACATCATCAAGAGTTGCAATTGTTGACTTTTTGTAAGCTTTAAGACAATACTTTCAAGGCATTTAAACACTCCTTCTCTCTTCATTCCAACCGGCTGCACTCCTCCCCATTTCTCTCACTTTCAAATTCATTTTCACTTCATCTTTCTCTCTTTAGAAACAAACATAAAAAGGGGAAACAACTTTACCCCACAAAATCCATTTTCTTCCATTTTGAAAGCTTCAACTCACGGCATTTTTTTCTTTGTTCATGTGCCATTTTCTTTCATCATTTAAGATCATCTAAGACCATTAGAATCTTTCATAAACCCCTTTCCAAAAGACTAAAGGATTCGGGTTTCAAAAGGTAAGCAAAAAGGAGGAAGCAAAGTTAAAGGCTTAAGAGGAACCTTAGTGCACAACCACCAAACTTTGCGTTAAGAACGAGTAAGTGATTCTTGTGATGTGTGGATTAATGTTTATGTTAGAAGACTTGGATTTCTTGAAGATATGAGTAAGGTTTGAGTTGTTATAACACAAAAATTCGTTTTAAGAAACAAACCCTAAAACCATTACATGAAGTTGAAATATGAGCATGTAAAGTTGGTGTTTTGTATGGACATTTGTTTAATGCTTTGAATGGAAGATTTTAAGCTAAGGAAATCTTGAAATGAGAACTTTGATGAAGGGTAAGCATGCTGGACGTGAAGGTTCCATGATCATTTGAATGTTGATTTTGTTTCCATTTAGTTAAACATGCTCAAAACTAGACTTAAGTTAAGGAAAAATCCATCACATGAAGTTTTATGAAGAAATCAACTTTATATGGCATGAGCTATGATATGGAGGTTTTATGAAGTATTAGATCTTTTATTTCTTTATGTGGAGCATGAGTTAAAGGATCATTTGATGGAAGGAAACTTAAGTTAAGATTTATACACAAGTAGTTAAGTGCATAATCTATCACCTATACTTAAGGAAATGATGAAACAAGTTGAAAAACCAAGTAAGGACCCCTTAGGACCAACATGAACAGATCTGGAACATGGGTAAATGAGGCCTAAAAATATGATAAAAGTGAAAGAACAAAGTGAAAGGATTAACCAAAGCAAGTATGATTAGCATACAAAGCCTAAAACTCAAAACCGGGCTTAAAACTCTCAAAACAAGCTTAGAACTCTAAGATGGGCCTTCAACAAAAATCTGACCAGCAACTTAAAGAACCAAGAGAAGTTGTTTTGAAGCCTATAATAAATCCACCTAAGGCCCCATAAGCCCACAAAAGTCATTAACTTTAGTTTGAACCAAAAACAAACCCATTTGACAACTTAAGCCCACTAAAAGGCCCAAGAAATGGTTGTTAGCCTTAGGAATATAAATCATAGTTGTAAATCTGATCTTAAGGAGTATTTTGAGCTTAGGATAAAATCTAAATACCAAGCCCAAAGAATTTCTTAAGTTATTAAAAAGCCCAATTACTAAACAAGGCCCAAAAACACTCCAACACATGAGGAACGCTACTGTTCTGACCCATGGACAGAATTGTATACCTCATTTCGAAAATCTAACCTTACCACATTAAAGTACACTCGAAAACGATGAAGATTGACTATAAGATCATAAAAATCGGATTTAAAACGAAAAAGTTATACGCGATTGAACATTAGGTAAAAACCGGGAAAAATTACGAAAACTAGTTAAGAATATAACTTAAAGAAAACTTACATAGTTTCTTAAGTTTGTTTCAATTCCTTATAAAAAATTATTTCAATGACCAGGGGACACTGTTTACGGGGACGACTTGCCTCCAGACTATTTTGATTGAACCACATGGCAGAGTGAGTAAATTCCCGATGACTCTTTACTTGATTGTGCTTGTAGAAATAGATGCACTTAAACTTATATATATGAATTTGGATGCTTGTGGGATATGGGAGATGCATGTGTATGAATTTTTGGATGAATGTGATGACTTGTTAATTATATATAATAATGGGAATTGTTTGTATGAATATATACATGTGAATTGTATGGAATGAAACTGGTTGATCACCCTAAAAATCAAGTTAATTGCTTATATGATTAAAAACTCAAAGTGAATCATGCATACCCCATATTGCATACGGATAACACCAACTGCCGCTTCACGCAGAAGATGGAAAGGGACTCACAGGAATACGAGTTTCCTGCAGGATTGGGCACTAGCTACGCCAGCATATATATTGAGTCTCTGTCTTAAGCTGATGGGCTTACTAGGTGCTGGGAGACGCCACCCGTCGGCGAGGGGCCGAGTCTTGTGGCTTCTGCTTAGGGCGTGTGTTTGTGGACTGCGGGGGCCACCACACCGCTAGACTTGGGATTTTCAAAGATACAATTTGATTTTAGTAAAGGAAGTATATATATATATATGTAGAGTCTTGTTTTGGTATGAGCACGATGGTGCAAATGAAATAAAACCCAAGGTGTAAAACCCGGATTTTGGTTTGGGTCGGTTAATGATCTCCAAACCCCGACTTCAAGGGGTGTAATTCTGAGTCGTATGCGGTTCCTAAGTCACTGCATGCGTTGTTTGGCATACTGGTTGTTCATGCATTCATATGATTGTGCATATAACAAATTTCTGCTATGTAGTACTGATGAGGGCATTTATCTCACTAAGCGTAAGCTTACTCCCCTATAGATTTTTGTTGGTGCAGGAGAACCTCTTCGTCAATCCGAGCCGAGGCATGCCCGTGGTAAGTCTTGAGTAGAGACGGGTTGGAGCGATCAGAGAGCGAAGAGGATATTTTGTAATAGATTATAGATATTTAAATACTTTTATGTATTTATGCATAACTTAGATTTTATGCAGTTCCGTTATGAACTGCATTTGTTTGTAATATTATTTTGGTGTGGGTCTCACGAGCCCACACAATTAGTTAAATTATAACATAAAAGAAATTTTAGTTTAATTTGCTCTATATTATTAATCTATGGGCCTAGTAGTAACGTAGAGTGGAAGGAGCCTTGTGTGTCGTATGAAAGGCCTATGATCAGTAAGGGGGTTGATAATAGACCTTTATACGGTACACGGCGACCTATCACGACAACGATACTGTTGGGTCGTTATAGTCTTTGTGTTCATATTGTAAGCCATTAATAAATCTTGAAACAGTTTAGCCTTAAGCTCTTCTACTTCACATTTGGTCATTAATATTTGGAATTCTTGCACGTACCCATCAACATATTGATTCCTTTATCTCAACTTGTGCAACTTCGCAAAAGTATCCCGATAATATGAATTGGGAATGAATCTTCCTCGTATGACTCTTTTCATTTCTTCCCTTATTCTTATACCTCATCTACCATCTTTTCTTCTCATCATATGCAACTTCTTCCACCACATACAAGCATATCCAATGACTTCCAGGGTAGCAAGCTTATCCTTGTCCTCCTCAACATAATGATAGCACTCAAACAACTTCTCAACTCACTCTTCCCAATTTAAATACTCATCATCACAAAATTTGAATTCTTACAGTATCAATACTTCTTAAAGCTCGAAAAACATGCTCCTCTTCATAGTAATTTTCATCAAATTCCTTGTCGACTTCTCCAATACCATTAAGATCAACCCTTCGATGAGCTGGGCATTTTGCCCTTCCTCAAATGTGCTAAATAGGATGTTCAACTCTATTAGGTTAGTTTAGATATCTACTACCATCTTGGGGTGCTCATTCTAGCCTTTCATTGACTTCATAAAATTCTCTATCATTACTCTCTTCTTCTTCTACGACCTCCATTCTCCTATTGGCTCTTTGCTCAACTCTTCCAACTTGAACATTATGAATTAAGTAAACAGTTTTATGTAGGACTTCATCATTAGGCCTATTATGCCGATATTCAACTCGAATTTCCTTTGGAGTTTCATTAGTAGTACGATCATTAGCTTAACAAGCTCTTTCAACACAAGCTATAACTTCCCTTTGCATCACAACTAACATATTTTCTACAAGCTCGGTGAGCAGCTGATCTATCCATTTGTCTATGGACTTTAGGGTTTCTTGTACATGACAACCTCTTCCTAGTGCATTACTATCATTATCACCAACCACTACAACCTCTTCTTAGTGATCTATCCACTCATCTTGAATAAGTTGTTTTATCACTCAACAAATTCAATGAACAACTCAGATAACCACTTCTTTAATAATTACTACTTGACAACCACCACTACTTCGGTAATAGTAAAACCAACGCTTATAGTATGACAACTACTACTAGTCCTCCTCTTCTCATCAACACTGGACACAAGACCACAACTAAGATGACAACAAAACTAGTACACATAGAACTAGCTACCTCACTTTCGACTACTACTATGTCTCAACAATTCTTTGCTCTATTTTAAAGATGAGAGCATAGCACAATAAAGTACAACAACAACAACAAACAACTTGAACCACAAATGTACTTAAACTTTTAGCAATACACATAGCACTACTTAAGACTCTTAACCTTACTTAGAAACTTGAACTCTGATCCCAAGATGATAGGTCAAGCAATGGTCATAACACATACAACGACCAAAATATGAGCCCCTTACAAAGTTTTACCAAAGTGTAAATGGGTCCTTCAAAGTTATTGAAGAAAAAGGGAAATGGGTTTTAATGGAGGTAAGGGCAATAGGTCAAGCTAATATGTGAGCAGCTCAATGCATGTGACATACTACCTAAGCTTAACATGGCTTATAACTTGTCGAATGTGACTCACTGGTCTAAGTTGAAGGTTTGTTCACTGTACAACCATGCTTAAGGGTTGATATGAGCTAGGGTTAGGGTTCTCAATGTAGAGAGGAGAGAGAAAAAGTCGGTTATTTTCATTAATCAAAGGGAATATCTTTTTACAAAAAGTATCATAATAGGGTATTTATACTTGGTACATTTAAGGTTACACCATTACATGAATTTACTCAAAAGGGCAAGTACTAAATACAAAAATAACATAAAAAGAAAAAGGACAATTTCTTAATCCTTCTAGAAAGAGAATATCTGATCTCAAGTTATATGTCCGAAGTATATGGGATATGTGTCTTCATGAGAGAAGATGAAAGATTCTATGTATAACGACTGCTGACTTATTTAGATAAGGTCGGCAATAGCAGGCTCATGGGTGGCTTGACATCGATACCTCGATAAGCCTAGACCTATGGAAGGTGATCTGTAGAACAGGTTGGGAAGTTTGGTAAGTTTAAAATCTTGAAAACATGTAGAACCCCACCATTACAACCAAATCGTCACACACTCTCTCTCCTTTTCCACTTCTATCTTCTAATTTTTTCTCTCAAACTCACTTAACTTTCAACCTTCATTTCTATTAATCAAACATCTACTTTTCCAACACAAAAGGAAGAGGATTTTTACATCAAAAGTACTCCTAAATCAAGTAATTTTATTTCTTATACATTTTCCATGTATCTTAGTTATATTTGTTGTAGTATGTACATTAGCTTTTAAGTAATTTCTGAAGTATATATGTGTACTATTATAGTAGGTGTATTATACATGTAACTTAATGTTTTGTAAATGAAATTATTTGTATTAGTATTAAAGTTTGTGTATATGAGCATATTTCTTTTAAAAATGTTGGTCCTATATAAGATATCAAGAAGGGAGGTGAATTGATATCTTTAGACTTTTGAAAATTTTTCGATATAAGAAAAATAAAATTTACCCCCTCTTAACAGCTTATAATGATGAATAGTGATATTTAACAATTTAATACACAACAATAAAGCAAAGTAAAATAGTAAGGAAAGAGAATATCATGTAGAGATTTTATAGAGCTTCGGTCTTTTACCTATTGCTCTTTTCCAGCTCCACTGCTAGGGACCTGGTCTATTTCACCAGTATCGTTCCACTTAATCCACTAAATCAAATCACAAAAATTACAAGTGCTTGTCATACGTGGACTTTACAACTCTCTACTTTGCCTATCTAGACTCTCTATAATATAGGCTAATACAGATCTATAAAGTATAAGTGTACTTATCTCAACACTTAAACAACAAATAAGAATTACAAATTACAAATAAGAACAAAAGTATAAATCTCAAATAATTTTGCTCAAGAGAGAAATGATGAATGTTGAATAATTTGCTTCGATGCAGCTATCTGAATAAGTATTTGAAGTACTTTCTATGACCTTTCAAAAGGTAAAACCTGATCTTAATTTTTTCTTTTTGCGAGAGATTTTTCCTAATTGGTACTCGAACATTTTTTAATCCTTTCTCTTTTATATAGAAATCTTCTAATGGCTAAAAACTGAAGATGATCTTCACTTTCGTAAATATCCAACTGTTAGTTATTCGAGATAAGTCCTTAGATATTTTTAGAGAGGATCTTAATCTTTTGAATTTCAAAACCAACTCTCCTTAATTTTTTTTAGATCAGATAAACTTAAATCCATAACCACTAGATAAGCTTTTGTTTTAAACTTGATGAATAGATATGCCTATATAAAACTCATATTTGAATTTCCATAAAATCTAATTTGACCTTATCCTTATCCATATTTGTGCCTATCTTGATTTTTCTTTTTCAAAAATTAATTCGCTCAAAGATAATCCTCACAAATCTTAACTCCATCTTGAGTGAAATGGGATTAAATGTATTTTCCTAGTACACCCAATCTAGTGGAGCTAGGGCTTGATTAATTTGAATCTGATTTGAAGCTATTTTCAACGTCATACTTCCAAACCTACTTTCTTAACAAGCTTCTAAAAAATATCAGCCTTTTGTTTTTTAAGTTTCTAAATAAGCTTTTGGAGTGCTATATCAATTTTTCTTATAAAAGCTTCTAAATTATTCTTTGAAGATTTTCAGACTAGTCTATTTTCAATCCATTCGAAGCTTCTAAATAAGCTTTTGAATACATCTTAACTTGGTGAAATTAAACTTTCTAAAAATCTTTCTGTAAGCCTGCACTCCTAAAGATTCATTAGCTTTTAACCCTTTTCGTTGTCATCAAAATATACGAGAGATATCTAACATTCTCCCCATTTTTTATGATAACAAATACACTATTATAAAACCAAAACGCACAAAAGATTTATGATGTTATGCAATGTGTGCGCAATGTACAATATGCAAATAGTGTGCAGTGTATGTAGTATGCGTTCCACAACAGTTTTTGGTTTTTCTCTCCCCCTTTTTTGTTATCATTCTTAATAAACTCCCCTTTAATCTTTATAAAAAGTGCAAATTTGAATAAAATATAACAAACATAAAAGATCAAACTCCATTGACTAAGGAAATATCATAACCAAGTTCAGAAACAAAATAGAAATAGCAAGAAACAAGTCTACAGGTGGACAAAAACAATATATGCTAGAACATAATTTTTGCTAGAACAGAGTAGTTATTTTTGGGATTGCTTTGTTTTCTTCCTAGCACACAGTTTGAATATGCTAGAATACGATGGAAGAACTTTGCTAGGAGAATGAGTGGCGTCAGAAGATGTTGCGACAAATAAAGTGGGTTCATTGCTTTTGTCAAATGATGGTGTAGTTTGGATGGGATCAAGTGGAGAAGTTTCTTTAGTGGAAGCCACAAATAAAGTTTCAGTGTAACCTTTAGGAGGTGTCTATTCTTCAGGATTAAGAGCAAGAGTAGCAACTTAAGGTGACTTGTTAGGAGATTGTGGTGAGATGACAGGGGTCTTATCTGAAGTTGGAACAGAACTGAAAACAATCTGATCCATTGATTAAGTAGAAGGATCGGGTTCAGGAGGTATGAGAGTTTGAAACAGGAATCGATGGTTCTGTAGGTGTGAGATGAGGTTCAGATGCAGGTACAGATGGTTTAGAGCGTTTAGTGGTTTCGTTCTGTATAGGGGGTTCAAGATCAATAGTAGGATGTGCTTGGTCAGTAAGGTTTGATTCAATAACAGACTCTTTAACCTAAGCTTTGAATAAGTCTTTCATTCTAACAATTTGATCCTTGACAATTTTTCTTACAACTTCTTTGTTTCCTTTAGAAAATTGTTCTACAAAGGTTAAGCTTTCCCCTTGTTTGTTGTGAACTAGCTGAATCTCTGAACTATCTAAGTCACCTTCTGAAGTTGTCCCAGTTGATTCCCTAAATTCAACACTACCTGATCTTCTAATCAATTTCCCTTTCTTCTTTGATTCCTTCTCAGCTGGCTCCTTTCCTCTTTTCCTTTTATTTCCATTGCCTTTTTCTTCAATAATGACCCTTCTTTTTATATTTGAAGGATGAAAAAATATTCCTCCATTATGTGAATGCCAAAGCTTGTCATTCATATAAATTCCCATCATTTTAAAGATTCTTTCACTAAGTCTAATAGGAGAAAAAGGAGAATTTGTTTCTCCTGGAAGTTTTAGCTTCTTGAAATTAAAAAGAGCCATTAACACATTTCCATATGGCCTAACATCCACATGTTGCCACATGTGTCACATCATTAATTTCACAACATCTACCTGTCTTTTTCCTAACATTGCCAAGATCATCAGTACATCTTCTCTAGTTATAGAGGTTGCATTACCCCTCCTAGGTAGCACAAAAGAGTTAACAAATTTGTATATAATTCTAACTAAAAATTCAAACTCAGTACTAAAGATGTTTCTCCCTATCCCCAAATTGATTCCATCATTCAATTTAGTGAATAAATTATCCTCTGTTGATTGTCCTAAGCTTTCATCATCATTCAACTCTTTAATGCCAAAGCATTTTAGAATGTCCTTCTTAGTGATTTTTATCTTCTGTCTTAACACAGTTGACTTCCAGATTACCATCAAGCTTTCTATAAAATTCATCTATCAATTCTCCATACATCACTCCATGCAAATCAACCAGACCATTTATACCCAATCTATTCAAATAATCTTTCCAGTAAAAACCATTCTTCTCAAAGTATTTAAGGTCTAAATAAAAGGAATCTTTGATGGAAAGATTTTTACTTTTTACAGTGTACCACTTCTTGGGTTTATCTTTTGATTTGAAGGAAGGAATTGATGTCTTAACTTTAGGCAATTTTTCCACCTTCTGGGGAGATTTTGAAGTCTTCTTAACTAAGGTAGTCGACTTAGATTTTCGAAGAGATTTCCTTGGCTTTAGAATAAGGTCAGGTTCTAAAAGATTTCTTTCAGAAACTTTTTTAGATGGTTTGCTTAAGGGTTTAGATTCTTTTGATTCAGTAACCTCTTCAAATGAACTGGATTCTTTATCATCCTAAACAACTTTCTAAATAACTTCTTAAACTTGTTCAGAATGTACTTCAGAGGTGTTATTCTAACTCACTTCTTGGGCATTCCCTTCCGATGGTTCATCTCAAAGTTTAAGGCTTAGGGTTTTTTCAGATGATTCTTGGTGTGTTTCGGAGGGTAGATTTGGTTGAGGATTTGCAAAATTGGTAGTTTTTTGTTTCTTGTTTATCAAGAATGATGGGATTCTTGGGATCATTTTAGATTTTTGATTTAATCCCTTTAGTTGCAATGTAGTTAGATTTTCCAAGGTGCCATTAGAGTTGAGATGGGAAAAATTACGAGAGAAGAATAGGAAAGGTTTGATGAAGAGGGAGAAAGAGAGAATAGAAATGAGGCTTTTACGAGTGATTAAACTGCTCATGTAGTGGCAGTTATTTGAAGGAAATGAACTGACTTAATGGACCCACTAAAGAGAATTTTGTAGACCCACTAAGAACATGCTAAGGCCCTCAAAATTTTCATGTCCAGCAAATGTAAAAAAAAAAAGACTTACACGTGACAAACAGAAAATACAACTAAGAAAAATTATAAACAAATAAACTAAATTAACAAAAAGGATTACAAACACCTAATTCATTACGAATGAATTCAAATCTCAATTTATCTAGAGGTTTAGTAAAAATATTAGCAAATTGATATTAAGTTAAAACAAAATCAACACTCACATTATTATTTGCTACACGATCACGAATGAAATGATGCCTTATTTCTATGTGTTTTGATCTTGAATGATGAACTGGATTTTTCGTCAAATTAATAGCACTCGTATTATCACATTTTATGGGAATATTTTTACAACTTATTCCATAGTTATTTAATTGTTATTTTAACCAAAGAATTTGAGCACAACAATTTCCAATAGATACATATTCAACTTTTGCAGTTGAAAGAGTAACCAAATTTTGTTTCTTGGAAGACCAAGAAACTGACTTATCTTGTAAGAACTGACATGTTCCTGAAGTACTCTTTCTATCTACTTTGCAACTCCCATAGTAAACATCTGAATATCCTATAAGATCAAAATTTTTACCTTTAGCATACTAAATTCCCAATTTTGCAATGCTTCTTATATATTTAAAAATCTATTTAATTGTAGTTAAGTGTGTTTCAGTTGGTGAACTCTAAATTCTAGCACACACATAAGTACTAAACAAAATATCAGGTCGTAAAGCAGTTAGATACAATAAAGATCCAATAAAGTTGTGATAAAAAGTTTTTCATTTACCTTTTTGCCATTACCTATGATATCAAACTTTGTTGAGATACTCATAGGTATTGAAGAATCCTTAGTATTCTCAAAACCAAATTTCTTCAATATCTGTCTGGTGTACTTCTCTTGATGAACAAAAATTCCATTCTCTGATTGTTTAGATTTGTAATCCTAAGAAGAAGTTTAATTCACCCATGAGTGATATCTCAAATTTTATTTATATCAAACTTGAAAATTCTTGACAATATATTTCATTAGTTGAACCAAAAACAATATCATCAACATAGATTTGTACAATTAGTATATCTTTTTCATAATGCTTCGTGAAAAGTGTAGTATTTGCTTCCCCTTTTAGAATGTCTTTTTTAATCAAGAATTGACTTAATACATCATACTAAGCACGGTGAGCCTATTTTAGTCCATACAAGGCTTTTTTTAATTTAAACACATGATTCGATTTAAAGGGATCTTTAAATCTAAGAGGTTGATCAACATACACTTCTTCTTTTATGAATTCATTGAGAAAAGCACTTTTTACATCTATTCGATACAACTTAATATTTTTCGAACAAGCAAAAGCAAGTAACAATCTTATAGCTTCCGACCTAGCAACAGGAAAATAGGTTTCATCATAGTCTATTCTTTCTTCCTGTGAAAAAACCTTTAGCTACTAACCGTGCTTTGTTTCAGACTATTTTTCCATGCTCATCCAGTTTGTTCTTAAATACCCAATTAGTTCTTAAATACCCAATTAGTTCCAATGATTAATTTGTCTTTTAGTCCTAGAACTAGACTCCAAACCTGATTTCTTTGAAATTGATCAAGTTCTTCTTGCATAGCCAATATCCAATTATTATCATTTAAAGCTTCATCAATTGAATGAGGTTCAATTTCAAATATAAGAGTAAACTGATTTTCAAAATTTTGTAAGTTCGATCTTGTTCTTATTCTAGATCTAACATTACCAATTATAAGCTCAAGAGGATTATCAGGTTTAAATTTTAAAGTTGATCGATGAGTATGAAAGTGTTCAGAAGCTTATGACTTACCTTTTAAATGATTTTCAACATACCTGGTATTAGTTTCTAAAGTACCTTCTGATACAATTTTTGTTTCGGTTATATCAAGCATCTTAGAAGCTTCTAAACTACCTTTTGAAGGAGGTTTTGTTTTTCCTTCTTTTGAATCCGGACGAACTGTATTCTTCTTGTCAATTGAAATTTCATTGTCTGATTTTTCATGGATTGTTTCTTCAATAAATTTAACATTTATTGACTCTTCCACAACTTTTGTTTCTTTATTGTATACTCGGTATACTTTTGAGTTTAGAGAGTAGCCTAAAAAGATGGCTTCATTTGCTCTCTCTTCAAATTTTCCTAAGGCTTTTTCTGTTTTCCTAATAAAACACTTACAACCAAAAGTGTAAAAATATGAAATCATAGGTTTCCTTCTTTTGTAAATCTCATAAGTAGTTTTATTTGTCAAGGGTCTTACACATACATGATTAATGATATAACAAGTTGTTAAAGCTGCTTCAGCCCAAAAATGATCAGCTATATTACTTTCATTAAGTAAAGTTCTCGTCATTTCTTAGATAGTCCTGTTTTTGTATTCAACTACTCTATTTTGTTGTGGAATGTAAGGTGCGGAAAAATTATAAGCAATGCCTTTGTCTTCACAAAACGAAATAAAATAAAAAATTTCAAATTTCTTGCCATGATCAATTTGTAAGCTGATGATAGAGAGGCCTTTTTCATTTTCAAATTTTTTTGAAAAGATTTCAAAACTTTTAAAAGTATCACTTTTATAACACAAAAATAAGATCCAATTAAATCTAGAGAAATCATCTACCACCACAAGTCCATATTTATTTCTTCTTAAACTTAGAGTGTGAGTGGGGCCAAAGAGATTTAAATGCAATAACTCTAAAGGTTTTTGAGTAAAAATAACCTTCTTACTCTTATGAGATAACGAATTCATTTTATTCTTCAAACAAGCAACACAACGAGTATTTTCATGAGCATGTAGTTTAGGTAAACCTAAGATTAAACTCTTTTTTGACAAGTTCTCCAATTGTTGAAAATTTATATGTCCTAGTCTTTTGTGCCAAAGCATAGCATTATCATTTATAGAAATAAAACAGCTTTTAGCTGATACTTTAGATGGTTTAATTAGATAGACATTCTTCTTTTTGAAACCTTCAAATAGCTTAAAACCATCCTTATTAAATCCAACACATTTATCATGTTCAAAAACTATTCTATATCCTTTATCACATAATTGACTTATACTTAATAAGTTATGTTTTAATCCTTTAACTAGCAACACATTTTCGATTGAATGAGGTACCAAACCAATTGACCCTACCGCAATTATTTTACCTCTACCATTGTCACTAAACTTCACATAACTATCTTCCTTTCATTGTAGATTTGTAAACAACAAAGCATCACTGGTTATGTGTCTTGAACATCCACTGTCAAGATACCATGTTCCTTTTATTTTTACTTCGTAGTCCTACACACATTAAAGCATAATCAAATCTGTTTACGAACCTAGCGAAGCTTGAGTCCATAGGAATTCAAGCTCATGTTTTGAATTGAACCTTAGTTATTAGTAAGCTTGTATTTTTTGTAAAAGCAATATTTCTCTATATGACTTATTTTATTACAAAGAAAACAAGCATAAGGTTTCTGCTCAGTATACCTGTTATTTACCACTTTTCTTTAGTGGATTCTTCCTGAAATACCCTTTGTTCAACCTTTTATTATACCCTCTAAAATGATACTTATCGTTGTTTCGAGAGAACATTCTGTTGTACTTTCTGATAGGCTCAAACACTTTGTTGTTTTCCCTATCTTTTATCATTTCTTGATTTTTTATCTTTTGATTTAACAAAAACTATTTCTTTCTTTGTCTTAGATGTTTCTCTAAATTCAAAATCTAAAAATTCGAAACCTAGTTTAGATTTTGAATTTGACTACAAATCAACATTTGTAATTTCTTGTTACTTCCGTCAAACTTGCAAAAGGTATTCTTAATTGACTTAGATAGATCTTCCACACAATTTTTCAAATTCTTAATTTCTCCTTTTAAAATTAGATTTTCATTAACTAAAGCTTCACAGGCAATATGCAATCCTTCAAAGTCATTTTTTAGAAAATCATTTTCATCTACTAGCAACTTATTAGCTTGACTGAGTGTATGCTTTTTAGTTTTCAACGTTTTAACGTCAAATTTAAGCATAGATATTTTATTACTTGACTTGGAAAGAGCTTTGAGGAGTTTATTAATTTTGGCACATATATCATTGTCGAGCCTAATTTCGATTTCCTTAATTTGACCTATATTAAGCCCAGCTCGATTGATATAGATTACTCGACATTAAACTTAAGAAAATACTTCTCTTTTAAAAAAAATTTAAAAAATTGGAGTCGCAAATTGGTTCAAC
The DNA here is from genome assembly GCA_024138015.1 of Lumnitzera littorea. Classification (NCBI taxonomy): domain Eukaryota; kingdom Viridiplantae; phylum Streptophyta; class Magnoliopsida; order Myrtales; family Combretaceae; genus Lumnitzera; species Lumnitzera littorea. The sequence continues at coordinate 66,541,180 of JAMXBB010000002.1, read as the reverse complement.
CGGTAAAAAATGAAATTAAGATTTTTGGACCACTAGTTTGCAGATATTGTAAAAAATTTGATTTTTAGAAAATTGAACTAGAAAAACCGGGTTCGGGAGCTAACTTATTAAGACTAAATCACAATGTGAAAATTAAAGAAAAATTGATGAGCTTTTCTTTTTTATAATTTTCCTAAAAATATTAAAAATACACCTAAATAAGGAAAAATAAAAAAAATGATTTTTTAATTATTTTTTATTACTAATTTCCAAAAAAGGGGAAAGGTTTTTTTTTTTTTTAAATTTTTTAACAATTGCCCCGAAGGTACCTACATACCCGCTAATCGGGATAAACTGACTGTAGTTCTTTTTTATAAAATTTTTAATGGGTGGGTTAATTTTATATTGAAAATTGAGCCAAGTTTACGTTTTTTTATCAATTTATTATTTTTATAAAAAAAACCTAAAAAAATATAATTTTTCTAAATTAAACAAAAAAAAAACCTAACTAACAATCTTTTAAAAAAAAAAACTCAATTTAAGTTTTTTTATTTTTCCAAAAACCCCCTATATGTTGAAAATATATTTTTTTATTTAAAAAGTGATTTTTCAAGAAAGACCTAATTTAACAAAAATTGCAAAATAAATAATAATAAAAAACCTGCACTCAAACACAAAAAAAAAATAATAATAATGAATAAATAATAAGAAAATTAATAAAAATCACTAAAAATAAACAAAATAAAATAACAAATAAATAACTGGAAAATTACCTATCGTTGGACCGTTTGTGTTGGGTAGTGATTTAAGCGTGCATTGGCGGCAGCACTAGGTGAAAGCAGGCATACGCGGGCGAGTGGGTAGGCGTACGTAGGCGAGGACTTAGGCAAGTGTACGGGTGATGACTTGGATGAAAGAATCGGCAAGCGAGGGTGAGGACTTGGGCAAGAGTGATGGGCAACGTGGGCAAGAGCGATCGACGATGTGGGCGAGCGCCTAGGCGATGCCTTGGGCAGTATAAGCGAGCAACTAAGTAATGGCATGGGATGTCAGTACGATGGACTGGGTGAGGATTTGGGCGCTACTGGTGACAGTGATGGGCGACATAGGCAAAGGCATTTGGGCTGTGACTTGAACGACAGTGGGCCTGTGGATGGGCGATGGTATGGGCGAGTACGGCGGGTGTTTGGACGATGGACTGGGCAACGCTTGGGTGGTGATGGGCGATGCTTCGGGCAAGGATCTGGGCGGTGGTGCAATGTGACGATGCTAGGGTGTTGTGGTGTTGGGGTGGCTTGTGGTGCTTATGTAGCGGTATGTGGGGGTGCATGGTAATGTATGAGGGTGGTATGTTTTGAAGGCTTATGATTTTTCAAAAAAACTCCTCCTGAATTATTGACTAATGCGTTATTTATAACCTCCAAAATTGAATTTTTTGTATCGAAGATACGAAAAATTTGTTTGCAATTTAACCTAGATTCACCCTAACTTTTAGAAACTCTAGCTAGTTCGGGCTTTTCTTTTAAGGCCCGGTTCGATTCAATTTAACCCAATTAATTTAATAAATCCTTATTTTGAGCCCCTAAATTGGTCTGGCCCAAAACTAATTGATTTAGCCCATCTCAATAATTGATCCAATAACATAACTTAATTCAACTCGACACGACTTAACTCTTGACTCAACTTCTTATGACCTAACTTGATTTTCTTTTTTCTATTATTTCGTTTTTTCATTTTTTTATTATTTTTCTATTTATTCATTAACTTAACTCAATTAACAAAAAAAAAAAAAAAATTTGACAAAAATGAGATGTTTACAATTGCTCCTCTATGTAGTAAAGTTCGATTAGAACTTTGCCACAAAGACAAAAGAGATACCTATTTTTGCCAAACCTTACTTTGAACTGATCAACTAAGTTGTGTTTTATTTTGATAAAAGATATCAACTTGAAAAGTCGATGTAAAGAATAAACTACCCAACTTGAAAGGATGAGGCAAATGAATGCTTGTCTCGAAAGAACAAAACAAAAGGTTAGGGGGGAGCCTATCTTGAAAGGATAACGCTTAATGGTGTTTATCTTAAAAGGATAAAGCAAAAATTTCAAGGGGGCCTATCTTGGAAGGATAGGGCTTAACGATGTCTATCTTGGAATGATAGAGCAAAAATTTCAAGGGGGCCCATCTTAGAAGGATAGGGTTAATGGTGTCTATCTTGGAAGGATAGAGCAAAAATTTCAAGAAGGCCCATCTTGGAAGGATAGGGCTTAACGATATCTATCTTAGAAAGATAGAGCAAAAATTTCAAGAGGGCCTATCTTGGAAGGATAAGGCAAGAACCATTAGAGGTAAAATTAACTTGTTTTGGTTTAGCGGATAATCCGAAGAGGATAGATATCTTCGAGATTTCAAAAAACTTGTTTTGGTTTGATGGATGATCTGAAGAGGATAGATCTCTTTGAGATTTCCAAAAAAAAAACTTATTTTGGTTTGGTAGATAATCCAAAGACGATAGATCTCTTTGAGATTCCTTTTGGTTTGATTTGAAGAGGATAAATCTCTTCAAAAACTGATTTCACTTAGGTGACTCAAAGGGGATAGATCTCTTCGAGATTCTTTCTTTGTTTTGGTTAGTGGATGACCTGAAGAGGATAGATCTCTTCAAGATTTGGCTTAGTTGATCCAAAAAGGATAAAACTCTTCAAGATTCGACTTAGTTAATCTGAAGAGGATAAATCTCTCCAAGATTCGACTTAGTTAGAAGATAAATCTTTTCGAGATTCATTTTGGTTAATTCGGAGAGGATAGATCTCTTCAAGATTCATTTTAGTTAATTTGAAGATGATAGATCTCTTTGAAAACTGATTTCACTTTGGTAACTCGAAGAGAATAGATCTCTTTGAGATTCACTTTGGTTAATTTGTCTGAAGAGGATAGATCTCTTCAAAACTGATTTCACTTTGGTGACCCGAAGAGGATAGATCTCTTCGAGATTCTTTTTGACTTGTCCAAAGAGAATAGATCTCTTCAGGATGAATTGCTCGAAAGGATAGATCTTTCAAAGACAAGATAAGATGACATTTTATTAAAGACAAAATTAAACAATGCTCTCATGAGCAAGCGCTCTTTTAAATGACTAGACAATGCTCCTTTGAGCAAGAGATCTAAGCAATTCTACAAAGGAATAGATAGGACAACTCTCCTATGAGCAAGCGATCCTAAAAAGGACTAGGATAGTGCTCCTTTGAGCAAGTGATCCTCGTAAAAGACTAAATAGGATAGCACTCTTATGAGTAATCGATCCTAGAAAGGACTGGATGGCGTTTCATTAAGCAAGCGATGCAGGAAGTAAGAAAAATTTTATGAGTTTTGACAAATTGATCTATGACTTGAGTTTAAGGGATTTTGATGATTCCTTGAAAATTTTTGAAAAGTTTTTCTTTTTTCTCTTTTTGCAAAAAAAAAAAAAAAAAAAAGAAAAACACTCTTTAATAGAAAATTGTGTTGCTAATAAGTAAGAAAGTCTCAAAAACTCTTAAATATCACCAATAAGGAGTTGGCTTGCCTCTTGCCCGTTGATCACTCATTCTTTCAATCTTGTTTCTTGAAGCATAATTCATGATCTCTAAACTTTTTAGAAGCACTGATTTTCAACTTGTAATAGCACTCAACTCTTTAGTTTTCTACTAAGGGGATAGATATCGTTACTTGAAATGTTTAGTTAAACTGAATTTCCTTGTACTGTCATAGGTCTATTTTTACTCTTAGCATCAATTCCAAAAAATTGTAGCCTATCTTGTAAGTGGCACATTCTAGTCAATCAATAGGTCTTTTCTAGGTTTGCAATGTAAGGCTTTTGGTCAATGATTTAAGCAAATAGATATCAATGTACTTGGCCAATTTCGAAGAAATCATATGTAATCAGTCCTAGGTTTACAAGCCAAGAACCTAGGAGAAACTAAACATGGGCTTAACCTAGTTTCTTGAGCAAATTTCACTTAAGATAAGTCGATTTCTTTAGTTAAAAGAGTTTTATCAAAAGTGATATAGTAGGTTAGATCATAAAACGAGGGCTTTGCTTTTGGGCTTAGGAATTGATAATGTTCAGACTTTGGATATCATCACCAGGTCGGACTTCAAGTTATTTTTGGCTATTTTTTTTTTTAAAGGTGATCACCTTGCTAATATCTTCAATCTTTTTTTTTTAACTTTTTCTTTTTCTCCTTGTTTTTTCTTGTTTTCTCTTTTTTCTTTTCTTCCTTCTTTTTTATTTTTGGTCAAGGTGGTTACCTTCCATTGTTGAGTTTTCACTTAATAGAATTTGAAGCACCAAAAGGTAGGTTCAAGGTATATAAGCTTGGGAGAAGTGTACATGGTTTTGTAGTGTTTGGGAAATAATCTATGGACTTAATGTGTTTAAATGAATGTATAGGTCTGAGCGAGGTGCATATGGTTTGAAACTCTTCTTCATTCTAAAGAAATTGAATTATCTATGATAATATTTGCTCATAAACTAACACAACTAAGGTAAGCATAAGTTAGTCTACTCCTTTTCTCAAAATTAATAATCCTAACCTCTTGATTGCCCTAGTTTGGGTGGTTCTTGGCAAGGCTAATTTTAAGAAAAATCTTTTGAAGGTTCAAATGGGTTTACAAGGGATAATTGTATTTAGGGATGATGAAATGAATGCCTAATTTCATTTTGACACATATACCAAGTTCAAGATGGGCCTTCTTTAAGGAATGAGCCTAACTACTCACCTTGATGGCTCTTAACTCTCATGTATGTTTAGGGTTAGCGTTTAGGACATAGGTTGCCTCTTTTCATCCTAAACCTTTCAAGTAATGTGTTATCATTTCTTTAGGTGGAAAGTTTTAAGTTTCGAGTTCACATTTTCTTTATCCATTTTCACTCGTTCAAAATGCCCCTATTTGAATTAAGCTAGCTTTATAGCAAACAAAACTACTTAATTCGATAACTCATATCTATTACAAGCACTAAAATGAAAGAAAATGCAAGAACTAAAATTCTTTCCTATTTTTTGCCCCTATATTTCTATCACTTCTTCAAACTCAACTTATTCAATTGAATTGATCTCTCAAAGATATACTTAACTACTTTAAGTAATGAGCACCCGATTAGATAATAGTAACAGATCCTTAATGCTTGATGTTAGAGGTTGTCTATTTGATGCCCCTTCAAAACTTAGGGAAGGAATATTATTGCTAATCAACCTATCAACCTCTAGAAAACTTGATTGGATAATCTTGGCATCAATTAAATCTTGCACCTTATGCTTCAATCTCTAACATTCTTCAATGGTATGCCCCACTTGGCCCACATGGTATTTACACCATTTGTTAGGGTCACGATCCCTTGGCTTGCATTTCCTTATTGGGTTTTCACAGGTTAATAGTCTCATGTCTCTCAATTGCTCGAACGCTTGGGCTATTAGAATCTTGAACTACATAAATCAACTCCTCTTATTATGGACAAGCTTGTCTTGATTCTGAGCTTTCCAAATCGGCACATTCGTTCTTAGCTTCTCTTTCGTTGAATCAACTTCATGCTTGCTTTATAACTTCCTATTTGCACCAAGACCTAAGCTTTCAAGCTGCTTGAGCCCATAACCCATTACCATTTCTGTGTTAGTGAGCCTTTCTTCTAATTTTGCTAACTTTTGTTCTAAGGTAGCAACTCTTTCTTCCAGACCCTAGTAGTAACATAACCTTTGGACTTGGCCATCTATTTCTGGCAACTTTTCTAATCCTTGTACCATGTTGATAATAGGCCCTTGAATCTACAACTCTTTAGACTAGTATACCTGAGATGATATGTCAATTGGCACTTAAGCTTAGGTATGAGCTTTGGGCTCAACTTATCTTTTGTGTTTGCTCAGAACCCGTTCTGTTGTGGCTATTCTCAGTTCAAGAGCTTCAAGCATCTTGATTTTTTTTAAAAACGGGTGATTACAGGCTTTAAGTTTGTCCAAACCACTTAACAAGCAATTTTTCAAAGCCTGCAAGAATTCCTTCTTATTAGCAAGACTGTATCGAGTTTTTAGTTTTGAAAACCATTCTTTTTTTTTTTTTGGAAACTTTTATTAGAAAATCAATGCTTATTTTATGTCATAGAAGCCTAATACTGACATTAACAAATTTAAATAAAGAAAACATTAGGACTGACAACCAAGGATTTAAGATGACGATAATATTACGAGGATGATATAGAGAAGTGAAAATTATTGAATAAATGACATAGAGGTGACGACTCATGGAGAAAACTCCATTAAGACAATGATAACCTAAAGGCTAAATATGAAGAATGAAAACTTAAACATTTACAAGATCAATAACCTTAAGATGGAAAATAATTCACAATGGAAATTTAATGATTAAATCTTTTTTTTTTTATTTTGTTAGTTTCTAACGGTATGGTACATATGGGGCATTACAATAGAAATCAATTGAGTAAATGATTATTATGAAAGTGGTTTTTGATAATAAAATATCTTTTGAAATTTCTTCTTTTTTTTAAAAAAAAAAAAAGAAGAATGTTGGAAAGTCTTTTAAAAAAAAATGACAGTTCTATAATAATCTTTATCATTGTTAATTTCCATGATTATATGCCAAAAAAAAAATATTATAAGTTGATATAGAAGTTTTTTTTTTTTTTTTTTAACATTGGCATAGGGGGAATACTAATGATTTTGAGCATTTTATGTTAAATGTTATGTTACACAACCTATTATTGATGAAATAAAACAAAACCTACAAGATGTACACATATTACAAAAGATAGCCTATATAAAACAAATATGCAAAATAATTGTGATGAAATATGCTACACACACGTGCAATGCAATGGGGCTGGTTATTGATAAACTATAGGGAGTATGATGAATCCGCAGTTAGGAAATACCCATATATATAAGTAGGTTCGAAATAAGATTTTTTTAGAAAATAAAGTTTGTGAATACTTATATATAAGGGTAACTAGTTTTTTTTTTTTTTTAATTTTCCCTTTTTGAAGAATAAGATCGAGCCGATTGTAGATTGATTGGGCTTTTCCTATAATTTAAGAATAACTACCCCTTTTTCAAAAAGAATGATGCAAGAGGGTAAGAGTCTACGAGTCTCAGTGTCTATAGTTCTAAGGTTTTCTGAAGAGAAGCCTAGTGGGCTACATCGAAGCTTAAGTAAGCTCGCCAATCACCGTCAAGCGAAGGTAAAGACCCTAGCGACCTAAGGGTTACATAATGGTGGCCCATCCTAAGTTCTTAAGGTGGTCTAGGTCCAACCACATCTAAACACACAGATAGTTACTTGAAAAATAAAAGCCTGCATCACTAAAAGATAATTAATACAACTATAATATTATATAAAAAGAAAATAATAATACATAAGCCCATTAATTTTTTTTTAATTTTCACATGGTTAACCTACTAAGAGTCTCTAGTGGAGTCGCTAATTCTGTCGAACCTAATTTCAATTTTCTTAATTTAACCTATATTAAGCCCAACCCGCTTGATATAGATTACTCAACATTAAACTGAAGGAAATACTTCTCTTTAAAAATAATTTAAAAAATTAGAGTCGTCAACTGGTAAAAAATGAAATTAGGATTTTTAGGTGGGAAAACCCTAATTTGACCATTAGTCTGCGGATATTTTAAAAAATTTGATTTTTAGAAAATTGAATCCGAAAAACCAGGTTCGGGGGCTAACCTATTAAGACTAAGTCACCATGTGAAAATTAAAGAAAAATTGATGAGCTTTTACTTTTATAATTTTTTTAAAAATATTAAAAATAGACCTAAATAAGTAAAAATAATTAAAAAAGATTTATTATTATTTTTTTAATACGAATTTTGAAAAAAGGGGAAATTTTTTTTTATTATTATTAATGGTTGTCCCAAATGTGCCTATATGGCTAATCGGGATCAAACCAACCGTAGTTCTTTTTTATAAAATTTTTTGTATGTGAGTTAATTTTATATTGAAAACTAAGCCAGGTTTATGTTTTTTATCAAATTATTATTTTAAAAAAACCTAAAAAATCTAATTTTTCTAAACTAAACAAAAAAAACCCTAACTGATTGTCTTTAAAAAAAGAAATGCAATTTAAGTTTTTTTTATTTTTCCAAAAAATCCCTATATTTCAAAAATATATTTTTTATTAAAAAAATGATTTTTCAAGAAATACCTAATTTAACAAAAATTGAAAAATAAATAATAAAAAAACTTGCACTTAAACACAAAATATAAATTAATAATAATAATGAATAACCAATAAAGAAAATTAATAAAAATTACGAAAAATAAACAAAATAAAATAATAAATAAATAACTAGAAAATTACCTATCGTTGGGCCGTCGGTGTTGGGCAGTAATCTGGGCATGCACGGGCAACAACACTAAGTGAAGCTTAGGTGAGAGCAGGCGTACGCCTGGGCATGCGTGGGCAAGTGCCTACGTAAGCGGGTGGGTGTACATGAATGAGGACTTAGGCGAGCGTACGGGCGAGAGAGATCGAGGACGTAGGCCAGCACAATGGGCGTTAGTGGCGCTGGACTAGGCGATGACTCGAGTGGTACAGGTGAGCGATTGGGCGATGGCATGGGACGTCAGTAGCGATGGACTAGGCGAGGATTTGGATACTATTGGCAACAGCAATGGGCTACACAAGCGAGGGTGTCTGGGCGGTGAATCGAAGGATAGTGTAACAACCCTAAGAGAGGCATAGTAGTATTGTCTAAAATTTCCATATCACATGTGCACCTATGATAAGAAAATTACCTTGCAAGTTAGAGATTGCAAGACTCTAAATAGTTATTCACTAGGATCTTCAATTTTAGTTCATCGACTCATTATATAATATAAATAATTATGGATAACCATTTTTCCACAATTCTTCAAAACCATTGAAAATCGGTATCCCTTACCAAAATAGTGAAATAAGATAGACAATTTCAGAAAATTCTAAACTTACTAAAGATACTAAACTTAATTGAGATATTTGTTGTTTTTCGGAGCATTCCGAATTAACTACATAAGCTTTTCATCATACTAATTCAATGGTAGCACTCTGCACTCGAATCCTATCCCATTCCTAACTATCGATCAACCTATAAGGAAAAGAACTGTTAGGGTGTAAGCTTATGCTTAGTGAGACAAATACCGTCATCAATACTGCATGGCAAAATTTATTAGATACACAATCATATGAATACATGAACAATCAGTATGCCAAACAACGCATGCAGTGGCCTAAGAACTGCATACGACTTAGAATTTCGCCCCCTGTAGTTGGGGTTTAGAGATAATTGATCGACCCAAACCAAAATCTCTAGACCCTGGGTTTTAATTCATTAACACTATTGTGCTTAAGTCAAAACAAAACTATGTATATATATATATATATACACACACACATATATATACTTTCATTACCGAATAATAAATCATATTTTCAAAATCTCAAGTCTAGCGGTGTGGTGGCTTCTACAATCCACAAATATACGCCCTAAGTAGAAGCCACAAGACTCAGCCCCTTGCCAATGGTTGGCATCTCCCGGTGCCTAGTAAGCCCATTAGCTTAAGACAGAGACTCAATATACATGATGACATAACTAGTGCCCAGTCCTGTAGAAGGCATGTCCTCTTGTGAGTCCCTTCCCATCTTCTACCTAAAGTGGCAGTCGGTGTTATCCATGTGCAATATGGGAAATGCATAATTCATTTTGATTTCTTAATCGTATAAGTGATTAACTCGATTTTCAAGGTGATAAGACAATTTCATTCCATACAATTTGCATGTATATATTAGTACAAACAATTCCCATTATTATATATAATTAACAAGTCATCGCATTCATCCACAAATTCATACACATGCGTTTCCCATATCCCATAAGCATCTAAATTTATATATATAAGTTTAGGTGCATCTATTCTACGAGCAAAATCAAGTAAAGAGTTATTGGGAATTTACTCACTCAGCCATACGGATCAATCAAAATAATCAGGGATAGGTTGTCTCCCCAAAGCCGGGTCCCCTAGAAATCACAAATACAATACTATAAGGATTTGAATTAAAACCTAGAAAACTAAGCTAAAACCCTTTAAGTTATACTTTTGACTTGGTTTCATAATTTTTCCCGATTTTACTTAAAAGTTTCGCGTATAACTTTCTCGTTTTAGATCCGATTTTTATGATCTTATAGTCAATCTTCATCGTTTTCGAGTGTACTTTAATGTGGTGAGGTTAGATTTTTGAAATGAGGCACACAAATCTATCCACGGGTCAGAACAGTAGCGATCCTCATGTTTTAGAGTGCTTTTGGGCCTTGTTTGGTAAATGGGCTTTTTGGTAACTTGAGAAATCCTTTGGGCTTGGTCTTAAGGTTTTATCCTAAGCTCAAAATACTCCTTGAGATCATATTTATAACTTTGATTTATACTCCTAAGGCTAACAACCACTTTATAGGCTTTTTAGTGGGTTTAAGTTGTCAAATGGGCTTGTTTTTTGTTCAAATTAAAGTTAGTGACTTTGTTGAGCTTATGGAGTCTTAGGTGGATTTCTTGTGGGCTTCAAAACAACCTCTCTTAATATTTTAAAGTGTTGGTCAGAATTTTAATGAAGGCCCAACTTAGAGTTTTAGGCTTGTTTTGAGAGTTTTATGCTCGGTTTTGAGTTTTAGACTTAGTATACTTGCTTTAGTTGATATTTTTACTTTGTTCACTTGGTTTTATCATATTTTTAAGTAGTTTTTAGTTACGTTCCAAATCTAGTCGTGATGATTCCAAGGGGTTCTCACTTGGTTTTTTAACTTGTTTCATCATTTCCTTAAGATCATGCACTTAAACTACTTGTATTCAAATCTTAACTTAACTTTTCTTCCATGAGATGATTCTTTAACTCATGCTTCCCACAAAGAAATAGGAGATCTTACACTTATTACAACTTCCATAGCATAGCTCATGTCATACAAAGTTGGTTTCTTCATAAAACTTCATGTGATGAATTTTTCCTTAACTTAAGTCTAGATTTGAGCATGTTTAACTTAATGGAAATAAAATCAACATCCAAATGACTTTTGAAACCTCACGTCCAGCATGCTCATCTTCCATTCAAGTTCTTGTTTCAAGATTTTCTCAACTTAAAATCTTCCATTCAAAGTTTTAAATAAGTATCTTTACAAAACACTAACTTTACATGCTCATGTTTCAACTTCATGTAAGGGTTTCATGAGTTTGTTTCTAGAATGGTTTTTGGTGTTATAACAACTTAAAATCATACTCATATCTCTAAGAAATCAAAGTCTCCTAACATAAACACTAACCCACTGATCACAAGAAACACCTACTCATCCTTAAAGCGAAATATGATGGTTATGCACAAAGGTTCCACTTAAGCTTTTAACTTTGCTTCCTCCTTTTGCAATCTTTTGGAAACCCGAGTTGTTTGATCCTTTGGAGTGGGGTTTGTGGAAGGTTTTAATGATTCTAAAAGAGCTTAAATGTTGGAAGAAAATGACACAAGAAGAAGAAACGGGAGTTGTCATGACCCTAAAGAGGGCCTAGTAGGATTACCTAAAATTTCCATAACATATGTGCACCCATGATATGAAAACCGCCTTGCAAGTCAGAAATTGCAAGACTTTAAATGATTAATTACTAAGGTTACTGATTTTTAAGTAAATAATTTACTATAAAATACAAATATAAATAATTATGGGTGTCCGATATCCCACAGTTCCTCAGAACCGCAGAGAATCGGTATCCCCTACCAAATAATAAGATAGGATATACCAATATTACAAAAGAAATACAAGAAAAATTAAATTATCAACAAGGATGTTTATGTATCATCTAAAAGGTACTCAACTATTCCTAATACTAAGATACATATCTTCATCTCACACTCGGCACTCGAGACTTATCCCAATCCCAATGTAAGTAAACCTGCAAAAGAAACTACGAGGGAGTGAGCATGTAACAGCTCAGTGAGTTTGTTCCTCACAACCACCGTTTAAGCAAGTTATCACACATTATTATCACACATGCAAGCAAGCTATCTACATACAAAATGAATGCAAGCAACACATCCATAGGAGTCCAGAACTATGGAAGGTATAGAATTACGTCGTTTACACTTCGATTATCCCCTGTACTTACCTGCATAGGGCACCTCAGCTTACCCGCATGAGGCTACCTAGGGGCCTTACCCCCTAGGCTTCACTTGACTATTACCCTAGCCGAAAAAGAAAATATCAATTCAAATAGGGGGATTCCATTCTAGGACTATCCACCCTCCAAGGCCCCTCGAACTTACGAGTTCATCTCGTAAGCCAAAATTAACCAAATTTGCGAGCCCATCTCACAAGCCAAAATTAACCAAGGCCTTATAGGCACAATAAAGCGAGTCCTCTCGCTATTAGGTGGAGAACTTATGCTAACTTTACCTTAACGATAAAACATGATTTCTGACACTGCGACCCTTATCAAAATCGTACAAAATACGTTTAAAATTTAGGAAAACTTTTTCCAAAAATACTCTTTTCAACATTTTGCAAAGCTAGCACTCTCCATCCATACATTTACTGGGTCATAGACATGCGACGAATAGAACTAGTTAATTGGGTCAGATATTTATATTTATCAATTTAAAAAAAAAAATGATCACACAGATGATGACATACAAGTAGAACAGTCATTCAAACATACAAGCAACAGCAAGCAGTAAAACATCTTATAAGTAACACGCACAAGCAAGTAACAGGTCATTAGAACTCCCTCACTTGGATTATTGCTCATTCTCCAAACCTTTGGGGTTTTCAGAACTCGATATTAAACACCTAAAATATAATAACACTTATAAGTATTCTGTAAATTCAAACTCCTTAATTAACTAAAAGTCTATTATAGTTTATCTAGTTTCCCCCCATTATAACCCAAGTATAATGTGTAGAGGGTTTATTATACTCAATGGGGTTAATAGTAACTATTTTCTTATATTTATAAGTTATGAGACTTCCTCTATGTATTTTGGAACCTTTTCATTTTAGCTCGGATCGTTATGAACCGATAGTCCATTTTGATTGTTTTCGAGCGTATTTTCTCGTAACGAGGTCCGTTTTGGGACGTTGTGACTCGTAGTTCAAAATATCACAAAATTTATTATTTTAGTTGAAAAATTTATAAAATACTAATTTTAGCTTTTTTCTAAATATATTTTGATTTAATAATTACTTAAACCATATAATTGATATTTTTATTATTTTAAGCGTATTTTTCCTATTTTTGGAATTTTCTTATTATTTATGGACTTTACGATTTATACATACATATATATATTTTTGGTGTATTACATATATATGTTATATGCTATATGTATATACTTAATTTATGAAAATAACCATACTCTTATGTACATATATATATAGCTTACAGTACTAATATGTATATATATACTATAGTTTATTTAATGAAATACATAATACTAATTATATGTATTCTTAAAAAAAAATACATCATACATACTCTTTCCATATACTTATGTACATACATGTATACATACATAGCATAATACATACATATATAATTTAATTTATGTATTTGTGCACATATATACATGTAATAGTAGTGTTTTATTAAAAATATACTATACAAATACTATAATTGTACAAGTATATACTATATAACATACATCTAAAATAATTTACTTACTTTTTTTTTCTTCTAATTCTTTCTTCTTCTTTTCTTCTTCCTTCCTTTCTTCTTTTCCTTCTTTCTTTTTCTTTTTCTCTCCTCACGGTTTGTATCCAGGATTCTTGTTTTCTTTCTTTTCTTTTTTTGTTTTGTTCTTATGGTTTTGCTTGCTCTTTCTTTTTTTTTTCTTTTATACATGTGAGTTAGCTTAAAATTTAAGCTAAGTAATTATCCAAAAATTTTTTCCTTTTTTTTTCTCCACTTAATACGTAGCAAATTGTTTTCTTCACGTGGGCTGCTTCTTTAGTTTTCATTTTGCTTACATGTTGTGCAAGATGAAGAAGTGAAATGGGAAAAGGAAGAAAGAAAAGAGATAAATTGGAAATAGAAGAGAAGGAAAATGAAAATTATTAACAAATATATGTAATTTTTTGAATCATATAAATTATAATAATTCTCCTCGTAAATTAATTTTCAAATTTTTATGAAATTTTATCAATTTAATTGATACCTATTACAATTATAATTTTTACAAGTTTTTGTGGCAATTTTGTTACAATTTCGTTCGAATAGGCGATTTAGTCGAAAATTGTAATCGACTATAATTTTATCACTATTGAGTAATATTTAATTATTTTATAGGTTTATATTTATTATTTTAGGGTTTTGAACAAGTTCGGGTTCAATTTTGGTTAATGGTGCTTAAAGCGGTTTCAGGGTTTTAGCATACGATTTAGGGTTTTGATCAATTTCTAAGGTTTTACTATTTATAATATATTTAGATTTATAATTTATTAAATTTTTATTTTGCTCGGCTTTGATAACTCTTCAAGTCATCTATAGTATTAGGATCTACTTCTACTCTTAAATAGCTAAATTTGCGGGGTTTACAGGAGTGCCGTGAGTGGGACTTAGAAGTGGCAACCAAATGGAGGATTTTTATGGGGTTGAATTTCTTCTTTTCATTTGTGTTTAAAGTGAGAGAAAAGGAAGTGAAAATGAGAGTGAAAGAGGGAGAGAGTGGCAGATTTTTGAATGGGAGAGGAAGTGTGTCCAAGAAGCTTTAATTGATTGTCTTGTAGCTTACACAAAAGTCAATAACTACAACTATTGATGATGTAAGCATTAAGGAATGAATAGTGGTGTGTAAGAGAAAGTGATTGATGGTTAAAAGACAAGAGCATGACCCCTCTCTTCTTATTGTTCAAATCTGCTATTTAGTATCCTTTGGGGTCATGGAATTGTCTTGTCTTATTTAATGAAGTTAAGCATGTGAAATCTTGTGAAAAATTGTCCATATATAGTATAAGCGAAGGGGTGATAAGGAAAATGTCTTGATAAGTTATCAATAGATTTTGATAAGTTATCAATTGATAAATGATTCCAACCTTTAATTAATAAGTCATCTAAGGTGATTAGTTGGTCTACTTATTTATATGTAAGACTTAGACATGAAGATAAGGGCATAGTCTTATAGGAAATTATTTTAGGATTTTCATCTTGCATTGTTTTGTACTGTATGATTCGATTCCTATAAAATTGTGAAATTTTCTAAAGTTGAACGAAATTATTCAAATTAAATTATCGATTAGTCACTAAGGGTCAAAATTCCCTAATTCTTTTAGGGTTTAGGGTCTTAGGTGAGTTTAAAGCTCGTTGTTCTTCAAGCTTAGGTTTTCTCGATAATTGGCTTTTGAATTGGAAAAATTTAATTTGTTTCTAAATGTAAAATTAAGTTCTCAGTTTCGTTGATCCTTGGGAACATTAGGACAGTACTTTTAATTGAATCATGGGCCCACTAAAAGTAGGGTTTATATTTATCAATTGATAAGTTATTTAGGATGATTGGTTGATTTACTTATTTATGTGCACAAATCTTATGCATGAAGATAAGGAGATTATCTTATATAAAATTCTTTTGGAGTTTGTCTCTTAAATTCATTTGTAAGTTACGATTTAATTCTTATAAAATTATGAATATTTCTAGAGTTGAATAAAATTTTTCAAATTAAATTCTTAATTAGCCGCTTAGGGTTACAAGTCCTTAATTGTTTTAAGGTTTTGGGTTTAGAGTCTATGGTTCTCGTATTTGAGTTTTATCGATAATAGAGTTTCGAATTGGAAAAATTAAATTCGTTTTTAAATGTAAACTTGAATTCTTAGCTTAGTTTATCGTTGGGATCATTTGGGAAGTCTCTTAGTTGAATCACAAGTCCGCTAAAAAGTAGGGTTTATAACTTATCCATATATAACATGGCTTATAAGTGAAAATAAGGGAATTATCTTATATAAAATCTTTTTAGGGTTTGGTTCTCAAATTAATCTATAGGTTGTGATTTGTTTTTTAAGAAATTTTAGAGTTTTCTACAGTTGAATAAAATTTATTCAAATTATATTTTTAATTATTTATTTAGGGCTATAAATCCTTGATTATCCCAAGGTTTAGGGTTCGAGTGAGTTTAAGTATGTTTTAGAGTTTGAGTGAGATTATATATGTTTTAGGGTTTTTCACCAACTCAGGAATAATTTACTTACACTTAGGAGCTTAAGGACTAATTGGCTTAATTATTTAGGAACACCGCTTTATTATACAACATATATATATATATATATATATCATCTGATACATTAAGAAAAGGAAATTGCTTAATAATATATTTATAAATATATATATATACATATTATGGGGCTACTTATGTACACAAGTAAAATAATTTTTGTAAATTTATTAATTTGTTCCTTTAACTAGCTTAGTTTTGTTGTTTATTATTACTTGAAATAATCCTTAATTCATTTGTTATCAGTTTTATATGATTTCACAAAATTATTGATAATTTTATAGAGTTTTTAAAAAAAAAATTTTATTTGATATTTACGGTTTCTATTAAGTTTAGGTTTAAATTTTTAAAAGTATGTGTATGTAGGGATTGGGGTTTTCTTGCATGATTAGGGTTTCAAAATCGTATAATAGTATCTTCTAAGTTTGTTTTAAGTTCCGAGTTTAAAATTTTAATCGGTTTTCATTTTATGTGGTTTTATTGACTTAGGGAAATATTTACGATGCTTGAGTCCAACACCTTGTTTAGAAGGTTAAATTTATAAAGTATTTAGATAGTAGGCACGCGGATAAGTGATGCTTAGGTGTGCAAATGGGCGATGGTGTGGGCGAGTACGGTGGCATCTAGACGATGGACTAGGCATGCATGGCGAGAATCTAGGCAATACCTAGGCGGTGCTTCGAGCGAGGATCTAGGCAGTGGTGTGATGCAATGGTGCTAGGTTGTTATGGTGTTAGGGTGGTGCATAGTGCTTGTACGGCAATATGTAGTGGTGTATGGCGGTGTATAGGGGCGTATGGTGGCACGTAAGGGTAGTGTGGTGGCGCGTGAGGGTGGTGTGTTTTGAAGGCATGTGACTTTTCAAAAAAAAAAATCCTCCTTAATTACTAACCAACACATTATTTATAAGCTCCAAAATCGAATCTTTCATATTGAAAATACAAAATATTTGTTTGCAATTTAACCTAGATTCACTCTAACTTCTAAAAACCTTAGCTAGTTTAGGCTTTTCTTTTAAGGCCCAGCCCGATCCAATTTAGCCCAATTAATTTAATAAATCTTGATTTTGAGCCCTTAAATTGGTCTAGCCCAAAACTAATTGATTCAGCCCATCTCAATAATTGATCCAACAACTTAACTTAATCTAACTCGATATGACTTGACTCTTGACTTAACTTCCTACAACCTAACTTGATTTTCTTTTTTCTATTATTTCATTTATTATTATTATTTTTATTTTTTTCTATTTATTCATTAACCTGACTCAGTTAAAAAAAATAAAAATAAAAATTGGCAAAAATGAGGTGTCTACAATCATCAGGTACTTCTAAATCAGAATCAAAATTAATTTCAAAATTTACCTCAAAAAGTGTCATAAGACATAGATTAGTTTCCTCTCATTCTTCTAAACCTTCTAATTTAGTTTCTAAATCTTCCATGTCACTCTATGTTGCCATCAGAGATTTACGTTTCTTGTTGAATTTATCCATTTTTTTTATTAACATGGGACATTCGTATTTGATATGCCCAGGCTTCTTGCACTTATAGTAAATAATCTCCTTTTTGACCTTCTTCTCTTCTTTTTCTTTGATTGACTTCCCTGTATCAACAGACCAATTTTTATTAGCAGTAAATCATTTAGTAAACGTTTTCTTACCCTTTTTCTTAAGCCATTTGTTAAGTATTCTAACTAAAAATATCACGTCCTCATCTTCTTCTTCAGATGAATCTTCACCTTCTGAATCGGTATCTGTTTCTTTGGCTTTGAAGGCTACAGTCCTCTTCCTCGTGTCTTTTGAAGTACTTTCTGATTTGAGAAAATCAGTTACATATGCCATGAGCTTGCTAAGTAATTAACTTAGGGTCAATGTCTTTAGATCACAAGCTTCTTCTATGGCAGTTTTCTTTGCATTCTAAATTTTGGAAAGAATCTTTAACATCTTGTGTACCAATCTGATCACTAATAATTTTGCCAAGAGAAGACAATTCATTAGTTATAGCAATAAATCTACTAAAAGAGTCTTTGATTTCTTTACCAAGGAGAATTCGAAATGTTTCATATTGTTGAACCAGCGAGTTGATTCTTGTATTCTTGATTGTTTTTGTCCCTTCGTAGGTTTCCACTAAAGTCTCCCAAATATCTTTAGTTGTAGCACAAGAAGCAATTAGATTAAATTCAGAACATGAAATAGTACTCAACAAAAGATTCTTAGCCTTTAAATTGAGTTCGGCCTTAGTGATATCATCATTTGTTGTGATAACAATTGGAACTTTGAGATCTCTTGCAGAAATAATTTACTAAGCCTGATAATCTGCTACCTTCGCATAAGTCTCAATCCTGAATTTCCAATAGGGAAAGTTAGTTCCATAAAAAAATGGCGCCTTACCAGGTTGAACTGTTAGACCACCACTTGGTAACCATGATCTTGAATTTTAGAAAATAAAGTGAGGCTCTGATACCAATTGTTAGTCCCATATGTATCAAGAGGGGAAGTGAATTGACATTTTTAGACTTTTGAAAACTTTTTGATATAAGAAAAATAAAATTTACGCCTCTTAATAACATATAATGGTGAACAGTGATATTTAACAATTTAATACACAACAATAAAGCAAAGTAAAAGAGTAAAGAAGGAGAATATCATACAGAGATTTTATAAAGTTTTAGCTTTCTGCCTACTGCTCTCTTCCAGCTTCATTGCTGGAGCCCCAATTTACTTTGCTGGTGCCGTTTTACTTGATCTACTAAATCAAATCATAAAAATTACAAGTATTTGTTACACATGAACTTTCAATGCTCTACTCTACCTATTTAGCCTCTCTACAACCTAGGCTAATACAGATCTACAGAGTACAAAAGTATTTGTCTTAACACTTAAACAACAAGTAAGAATTACAAATTATAAATGAGAATAAAAGTATAAATCTCAAATAATTTTGCTCAAGAGAGAAATGATGAATGCCGAATAATTTGCTTTGATGCAGCTATTTCATAAAGTATCTAAAGTACTTTTTGTGACTTTTCATAAGATATAATTTGATCTTAATTTTTTGTTTTCAAGAGACATTTTTCCTTAGTGGTACTCAAAAATTTTTTAATCCTTTCTCTTTTATATAGAAATCTTCCAACGGTTAAAAACTGAAGATTATCTTAACTTTCGTAAATATCCAACCGTTAGTTATTTGAGATAAGTCCTTAAATATTTTTGGAGAGGATCTTGATCTTTTGAATTTCAAAACCAACTCTTCTTAATTTGTTTAGATCAAATATACTCAAATCCATAACCACTAGATAAGCTTCTATTTTAAACTTAATGAACAAATACGCTTGTATAAAACTCATATTTGAATTTCCATAAAATCCGATTCAATCTTATCCTTATCCATATTTGTGCCTATCTTGATTTTTTTTTTTCAAAAATTAATTCGCTCAAAGATAATCCCCATAGATCTTAACTCCATCTTAAGTGAAACAAGATTAAGTATATTTTCCTAATATACCCAATCTAGTTGAGCTAAGGCTTGATTAATTCAAATCTGATTTAAAGTTATTTTCAATGTCATACTTCCAGACTTACTTTCTTAACAAGCTTCTGAAAAATATCAGCCTTTTGTTTTTTAAGTTTTTAAATAAGCTTCTGAAGTGTTGTACCAATTCTTCTTATAAAAGCTTTTGAAATATTCCTTAAAGATTTTCAAACTAGTTTATTTTCAATCCATTTAAAGCTTCTAAATATAACTTAATTTTGCATAATTAAACTTTTTGAAAATCTTCCTACAAGTCTACACTCTCAAAGATTCATGAGCTTTTAACCCTTTTTGTTATCAACAAAATATATGTGAGATATCTAACAAGAAATTATGTGTAAATGTGTATATATATAAATATACATATAGATATATATATTAATATCTTATGGATTTAGTAGTTATATATATATATATATATATATATAAGTATATATATGTATGACATACATATATATCTCAATAAAATAAAAAATATGTATATGTGTATATATGTTATGTATTGAAAAATCCTTAAAAATGAATTAAGAAAATATAAAAATATGTATAAATATATGCATATAAAAATACATATAAAATTAAGTATAGATACGTGTACATATATATGTACATGTACATAAATACATATAATAAATGTATATTATAAGTATAAATACATGTATATACGTATGCATACTTGTATAAACAAACATATGTATACATGTATATATATGTAGATACATATACTAATACATTAAGTATAATTATATAGATAAGAACTTATATATACATATGTATGTGTATGAGTATATATAATGATATACTAAGTATAAATAGATATAATAAATTATTAGGTCTAATAACATAAGTAAGAATATATATGTACATAATCATATGTATATAAGTACACGTATATATATATATATATTTAGTTAGGTATATGTACATATATGTAGATATATATATATATATACGACATATATATGTATAAATATACAGTAAATAAGAGAATATAATAAGAATATATAAATATATATACATATATTCAAGTGGGCTGAAACCATGAGGAATAATTAAGGCCTATATATATATATATATTAATAAATTATAATAAATATAAAAATATATAATAATAATAATAATAAAAAATTTGAGAAATATAAAATATTTAATAAATAATGATAACAAATATATGTATAGTTAAAAAACTATATAATCTAAAATTTAAGAAATATAAAATAAATAAATAAAAATAAAAGAAAAATTAACAACTTACTACATGGATAAATTGGAACATACCATGTTAGCAATTTACCTAAAATAATTAATTGTACTGAAAATTTCAAAATAATTAGAAAATAATAATAATTAATTAATTAGGATAAATTTTAATAAATATAAAATTAATATAATTGGTAATTAATTTTAAATATGAAGAAATAATAAAATATATGTAAATTAGACTTAAAAATAAAATATTATGAAATTTTGAAATTAATTAAATTATAAAATAATACAGAAAATCTCGAATTTGATAAGTAAAATTTTTCAAGTCAAAATAACCAATTTTCTAACAATTTAGACTCATATAAAAAAAAATGATGATTTTAACATTCAGAATAGACCCTGCTATGTGAATGTGTATCTGAAAACAAAAAAAAATCGACTATAAGTTTATAAATATCGAAGTTGGAATAAAAAAGTTATACGTAATTTAGGATTTAAAGAAAACTTAAGAATACAAGTAAATTGATTACATTATTTAAGAAATGTGATCTTACAAATAAATAACTAGGATAAAACTCCAACTGAATAAAGAAATAACTAAATGCAATTATTTATAAGCATACATATATAATTTCCTACAAAGGAAAACCAACAAATACATATCATAAAACGTAGATAAGACATAATTATAAAATACAAAGTTCTTCAAAAGATCAAAGTGTTATACATATATACGTGTAATTAAAAAGTCAAAGCACTTCGAAGAAAAAATACTTTCATATATATAATAACGATATATGTGAATATAAAATTGTAATGATAATAACAACTAATAATAATAATAACAATAAGATAGAATCGTACACTTATAAAAAATAAATTAAATATAATATATATATACACACACATACACAATATAAACTTAAAATGGTACTATAGTATGACTGAGCTAAAGTATTAATTATCTAAATATTTGATTTCAAAATGTTTTACCTAACTCTATTACTTTATCTAATATATATATCATTACACTACTATCTATTCTACCATATACAAACATTATAACTAAATCATGTTATAGCAAAATATCAATACAACAAATAGTCGAATAATCTAAACTTATATAATCTTAAATAAATTATATGTTGTTACCCATAGAATAAAGTAATGTAAACTCATTAAGAACTAACTATGAAAACAAAAAGATTTAAAACAAAACTAAAAAGTTATATGAAACTGAAAACCTGAGTGGAAATAGGAATCATAAGATAGTTAATAAGTTGGTTTAGCTGTTTAGTACAACATATAAATGCTCATTAGGTTTATTTCATTTCTATTTATCAAGAAATATTAATTAGGAAGGCAACTACTTGTTGATTTCTAGGAGTCATATCAGCTTTGGTCAAGCGAGTATTCCCAATGACTCTATACTTGTTTTGTGCTTCTAGTTAGTGCACCTAAATTAAATATTAATAACTCGACGCATAGAGTTTCGGGTTATGTATATGTCTAATATTGGTTGATTACTGTACAATATACCGTTAAATATGATAATTGAAGATTTGGTTGTATGATTAACATTTCCATGATTTGAATAGTTTGCTGACATTGATTGATTGCCCAATAATTTGACTTAATTATATTTAGCTTATTTTGAATCAAAAGGATTATACATCAACCATGCATTGCATTACTTATTCCGGCCGTCACCTCACACGGAGGTAAAGAGAGGTTTTATGGGGGTTATTTCTATATATTTAATTAAAGTCTTTTAGTACAGTACACTTATACAACATAACCTTACCCTAGCCCATGGGCTTACTAAGCGCTGGAGATACCAATGGTCTAATTGAGGGTCAAGTCTAGAGACCTCCACTGTAAGGCGTGAGTGTTGATTGCGGGGGTTATCTCACTGCTAGACTGGGGAATTTGTATACTACTGGATTTTAGAAATAGAAAATATATTTTATAAAATACAGAATTTTAATTATATGGTTAAAAACTCAGGTGCTAAAACCTGGTTGTAATTGGTGCTGATATATCTCCAACCTTTACTTCAGAGGACGTTAAATCATATGCTGTATGAAGTACTAATCAACGACATACATTGTTTAGCATACTGCTTGTTCATGCATTCATATGTTGGTTAATTAATTGTTTGATAACTTACTTACCGATATAGTATGAGGGATATGTCACAAAGCTCATATAGTTTACTCCCTAACAATTTTCCTATGCAGGTTGAAAGATAACTGGGCATGGGTTAAGAGCTAAGCATTGAGTACTAATGTTGAGATGTCTTAGAAGGTGGAATCTGAAGGTAGATTGTAAAGTTGATTTGAAACCTTACATGTAATTACTATTTTTATACTTAGATTTTGTAACTTCAGTAAGTCTAAATTTTAGAACTTTACTACCTAATCTTATCGTTTGGTAGGGGATATTGATTCTTTACGGTTCTGAGGAACTGTAAAATAGTGGATATCCATAGTTATTTATACTTTACCATGAGTTATTAAATTTAAAATCAGAAACCTATCAATTAATTATTTAGAGTCTTGTAATCTCTGACTTGCAAAGTGATTTTTGTATTGTAGGTGTACACATAATACGAAAATTTTAGACAATCCTGCTAAGCCCCCTACAAAGTCCCGACACATTCTCTTAGAAGAGATTTGATCTTAAATCTTAGAGTTAAACAACAACATGCATTTAACTGCATTAAATAAGGACTATAGAAACCAAGTACAAATACAATACTTTAACTTAACCGAACCAATGATGCAGTAATAATTTGAACTTTTTCCACTCATCATATACATTGTAAATGAAATTCATTGTACTTGAATGGAGTTCAAAGATCGATATCAAAATAACATGTTGATTGTTAATATCATGTAAAGGTGGGTCTATTGATCATTCTTCAATAGGTATGCATTATTTCCAATAAGGGGTTGGTCGGCATTGACATATTTATGAACTAATGCACCTTATACTCCCTTAATTGGTTGTTTCAACAATCTTCACATTCTCATACTCAATTACCACCTTGAATTCAATGGACTTAATCACCTTCACTTTCTCCTTATTTGTCTACTATTGGAGTTAAGATTTTTGGCATTTGTTCTCTACTTTCAATGGATTTCTTCTCATCTATGCTAGTAGATTTTTTAGTACAGCATTAAGTTCTTGTAGCTCCTCTTCTAATGATTGAGTTACCTTGCATGATCATGTATTTGGGATTCAGATACCTTCTCTCCTAGTTTATCTTCAACGTAACTAAGAGAAATAACAAGATCAATAAAAATACTCGTCTTGACTACCATCTTAAAAGAAAAAATCAATTTTAACATAGATTATTGATAACATGAATTTAGTATACATATTCTATAGTTATTTTGTGCCATTTTACATATTAATCTAGTTAATTCTATAGTATTATGAGCTTAATTCGTTTAAATATCATTTTTAAGGACTTCAAGAGCATTTTATGAAATTTTGAAGACTTTTATTAAGTTTCAAAGATTTTTTGGATAAAAGCATTGATAAAAGATTAAAGTGAAAGGATTTCGAATGAGAAATGAAATCCAATGAAGAACACGGTTAAGACTACAATCGTGATCCATGGTTGTGTTCTCTTCGTTAGTCATTTTCATTGAATTTTGAAGACTTAGACCAACTGCAAGTATGCGCCTAAACATCACAACCGTATAATTGGCCCGTGGACATGTAACAATTTTTAAATATTTTATTTTTATTGGGTTTTCTTTGTAAATCTAGGTCAATTCCTTATAAATAGATGCTTAGGTCTAGTTTTGTAGGGAAAACCCCTTTAGAGTAAGAGTTAGTAGGGTAAAGAATTATAAGGGGTTTCTCTATTCTTCTCTTTTCACTTTGTTATTATGTCATCATTTTAATTTCTTAGTAAATTGTTATCAAACCCTATGTTTTAGGGTAACTTTTTATTGTTAATGAAATTTAATCTATGATTTTGTATATTGCGATCTAATTGTATTGTTTTTAGTGTTATCTTTAATTTAATATATTGGTGATTAAATTATTGCTACAATCTCTTGTAGAGTTTGCAAAAGTAGCAATACAACTTACTTATACAATTAGGTAAAATTAGTTGACTAAAATGTTTAGTAATTTAGTTTTTCTATATTAAGATAACTAATAATAGGAGAATGTCATGTGGTTCTGCAATACTCTATTCAGAAGCGATTTGAATAAAGAGGGTTTCAAGATTAAGAATTGGCTAAGAGACGCGAGTTCGATTAGTTTGTATTAAGAATCGTTTTTATCTAATATTGCGATTGGGATTGAATAAGTCACTCAAAACTAAGTAGTAGATAACACTAAAGATCTACTAAGAAACATGTTTCCCCTTTAATTTAATTTAACTAATTGTTTTTGTAAACCCTGCAAATTTAGCCTTTTGAGTATAAAATCGAATTTACGTACTGTAGACGATTTCTCTAAGTTAATTGAGCCAATAAGTTTAAAACCGATTAAAATTTTAATTTTGAAACTCAAAATAAGTATGAAAAACCCTAACTTACTAATTGAAACTCTAATCACATATAAAAACCTTAAACCCTAAATATATGTAACTGTAAGAGATTGATCCCGAACTTGATAAAAACCTTAATCGTATATGAAAACCTTAAATTCTATATATATATATATATATATATATATACATATAAGAAATCGAACTCAAACCTAATCAAAACCCTAAAAGCAAAACTTTAAGCTTATAAATGTATCGATTTGGTACAAAAGCAATAAAACCCTAACTGAGCTAAATAACTGAACAATATGCTAAATCGCTTAAAATCATTAACGAACGATTAAAGATAACTTCTAAATGCTCATAAATATAAAAATACTAAATTAATTTATAAAAATTTATAGTATTATTTTATAATTAATATTAACCTTATAGTTATATAGATAAATTAGTATTATATCAATTTAGACATTTATTTGTTATTTAAATAATATGTAGTAGATATTAATATCATAATTTATAATTTTCCCTATAGTTATATTATTTATTATTTTGAATATTATTTATAGGGTTATAAATATTTGAGGAAAATTCAATTATTTGTTTTATTAATTTATTACATTTAATTCTTTATTTTCCCTCTTTCTTCATATGTTCTTCCATTTTCTTTTTATGTCCAAAATATATATAATAAATACATACAATATTCTAGGAGTTGATTAAGTCAATATGATGACTAAGTCAAAGTGTCATTTTCATGCAATTAATGCTATTTATCTTTTCCTTTCCTTTTCTTTTTCTTTTTCTTTTTCTTTTTCTTTTTCTCCTCTTTTCTTCTCAATGTGGTAAGCCATGTGTCCCTTGGATTTCTCTTCACTCTTCTACTATTTTCTATCATTTAATATCCATAAATTGGAGCCTTACATTTTCTAGTTTGGATCGATACACATAGCCTCCATTTTCATCATCTTCTTCCTTTTATTTTCTTTCATTTTCATTACCTACCATTTAACTTCCCTATGACCAATTAATTCCTTGTTTTATAACATAAAAAGGGAGGATAGAGGTAAGGTTTCTCATCAAAACCTATATAATAAGACAAGTAAGTGTGTGTGTGTGTGTTTTTATATATTATTAGCGTAATTCTTTTATGTAAATAATGTTTTATGCACTATCTTTGAGTAGTTTTGCATATTTTTATAGTTGAAGCTTTGAACACATACTAATATGTTTTTTAGAATATTGTATTGGAATTCTATATATATATATATATATATACATGTAATAGAATTTTGTGTACATATTCTTAGTACTTTAGAAATTATATGTATATGTGCATATTTGCTATTAAGCATATGAATATATATATATATATATATATATATACTTATTTGTAAAACTATACTATAAGCTTAGTTAAAGTATGTGCACATATATGAATTATATTTAGACACATATAAATACATAATATGTATATATGTATATGAACGAAAAAAAAAAAAGAAAACAAGATAGGGAATACATATAAATACTTACATATATGCCATTATATAATATAATATATATATATATATAAGTTGAAAGTATATATATGTGTATAGGTATCATCTTGAAATTCTTTTAAAATGATACTTAGAAAATATACATTACGTATATAAAAGTACATATAAAACCAAGTATAGATACATATACATGCATACGTACATAAATACGTATACTAAGAGTATATCATAAATATAAAAATGTATATCTATGTATGCATATATGTCTAGACATACGTATGTATACATGTATACATGTATAGGTACATATACCAATATACTAAGTATAAGTGTATTTAATAATATATTAAGTATAATAATATAGACAAGAATATATATATACATATGTAAGTGTATGAGAATATATAATACTATACTAATATAAGTACAAATAATAAATTATTAAGCATAATAAAATAATAATAATTAAGAACATATATATCTGTACGTAAACCTAAGCATATAAGTACATACATATAATACATTTATGTAATATAATAAATAAAATATATATATATATATAAGTAAATGGGTTGGGCTGAAACCCATAAAAGAAAATAAGGCCCCTATAATATTAATTAATTAATTTTAATAATAATAATAACAGCAACAACAACAAAGAGAAAATCAATAAATTGCCACGTAGATAAATTGGACTATACCACGTAAGAAATTTACCTAAAATAATTAATTGAATTGAAATTTTCAAAATAATTAGAAAATAATAATAATTAATTAATTAGGAAAAAATAAATAAATAATCAATATAATTGGTATTTAAGTTTAAATATGAATAAATAATGAAATATATGTAAATTGGACTTAAAAATAAAATATTATGAAAATATGAAATTTAAAAATGAATTAAATTATAAAATAATACAGAAAAGCTCAAATTTGATAAGTAAAATTTTTCGGGTCAAAATAATCAATTTTGTAACAATCTAGACCCATATTGAAAAATATGGGTTTTAACATCCGAAACAAACTCCGCTACGTGAATATATGTCTGAAAACAATAAAAATAGACTATAAGTTGATAAATATTAAAGTTAGAATGAAAAAGTTATACGTGATTTAGGATTTGGAGAAAACCTGTAGATATAAGTAAATTGATTACATTATTTAAGTAATATGACCTTATAAATAAATAATTAGGATAAAGATTCAACTAAATGAAGAAATAACTAAATGTAATTATTCACAAGCATACATATATAATTTATTATAAAAGGAAACCGACAAATACATATCATAAAGCACAAATAAAATACAATTATAAGATACAAAGTTCTTCAAAAGATCGAAATGTTATACATATATACGCATATTTAAAAAAGTCAAAGCACTTCAAAGAAAAAATGCTTTCGTATATAATAACGATATATGTGAATATAAAATAATAATGATAATAACACCTAACAACAATAATGATGATGATGATGATGATAAAAATAAGATAAAATTGTTCACTTATAGGAAATAAATCGAACATATGTATATATATACACACACAATATAAAGTACTTAGTTATCTAGATATTCGATTTCAAGATGTTCTAGCTAACTCTATAACTTTATTTGATATATATATATATATATATATATATCGTTACACTAATACCTATTCTATTATATACGAATACTAGAACTAAACCATGTTATAGCAAAATATCAATACAAAACTCACAAATTGTCAAATAATCTAAACTTATATAATCTTAAATAAACTATATATTGTTATCCATAGAATAAAGTAATGCAAACTCGTTAAGAATTAACTATGAAAATGTAAAGATTTAAAGTAAAACTAAAAAGTTATATAAAATTCAAAACCTAAGCAGAAACAGGAATCATAAGATAGATAATGAGCTAATTAGGCCGTTTCGTACAATGTTTAGATACTCATTAGGTTTATTTCATTTCTATTTATTAGGAAATATTGATCAAGAAGGCAAGCTACCTGTTATTTGCCAGGAGTCATATCGGCTTTGGTTAAGTAAATACTCCTGATGACTTTATACTTGTTTTGTGCTCGTAATTAGTACACTTAAATTAAATATTAATAACTTGATGTATAGAGGTTTAGGTTATACATGTGCCTGATATTGATTTATTACTGTGCAAAATACTGTTAAATGTAATAATTGAAGATTTGGTTGTATGATTGACTGTTGCATAAATTGAATGGTTCGTCGATATTCGTTGATTACCTAATAAATTGACTTAATCATATTCAACTTATCTTAAATCAAATGAAGCATGCGTAAGCATAGACATTGCATATAATGTTTTGGGCGTCATCTCACGCAAATGGTAATGAAGGCCCTTATAGGGATGGGATTCTTACATGATTTGATTATTACAGTATAAGAACACTAGTACAATAAGACTCTACCCCTAGCTTGCGAGTTTACTTGGCGCTAGAGATGCTAACCGTGGATAGTTCAGGTTGAGTCTAAAGGCTACTGTTATAGTGTGTGAGAGTGGACTGCAGGAGCCACCTCGCCACTAAACTTAGGATTTTGTATACTATTGAATTTCTTTGAAATAAAAATGTGTTTCGTGAAATATAAAATTTAAATTTATGGTTAAAAACCTAAGTATTAGAACTTGGTTATGATTGGTGTTGATACATCTCCTACATTTACTTTGGAAGGCATTAAATCCGATATTGTATGTAGTATCTATAAACCTCGTGAATTTAGCTATTTAAGTATAGAATTGAACTCTAATACTATAGATAACCTTCCTAAGTCGACTGAGCTGATAAATTTAAAACTGATTAAAATTTTAAACTCGAATATAATATAAATGAGAAAAACCCTAAAATTTTGATTGAAACTTTAATTACGTAAAAAAAAAAAAAAAAAAAAAAAAACCCTAAACCTTATGTACACATAAATACTCAAGATTGAATTCAAACTTGATAAAAATCCTAAAACTATAACTTTAAACTTATAAAATGAATAAATTTACCTCAATAGTAATAAAATCTTAATTGAATACAATTATTGACTAATACGTGTAATCGCATAAAATTGTTAACGAATAAGTAGAGATAACACCCAAATATTATAAATATCATGAGTAACAATTTAGTTAACAAAATTTATAAAATTAGGAATATTATTTTCTAATTATTATTAATTCTATAATTTTTACATTTAGAAAAGTTAACCTTATAGTTTTTTTTATTATTTATTTTTCCTTTCTCCTTCTTTCCTCTTTCTTTTTCCTTTTCCTTTTCTTCCTTATTATTATTTTTTTTTTCCATTTTTCTAGAGTTTGCTTCGATTGCAACTTGTGTGGTTTATTTCACCCATGTGCTAATTATGTAGATAAAATAAAAGTATTAGATAAGGCCTTTGTCAAATCACTTTATCACCCCATCTTGCTTTTTCTTTTTCTTTTCTTTTATTCATTTTATTTCTCTCTTTTCCTCCTGATTCTAGCATTGGCTAGAAGCAAATACACACTTCTCACTATTTTGTTTTTCACTTCAAAACACAAAGACAAAACCATACACATATATTTTCCTTTTCCAAACTGAGAATCCCCTTTCCCTTTTCACTTTCATCTTGGATTTCCTTTTACCTATTTCAACAACTCAAGAAAAGGAAGGAGCTCTTAAATATCAAATTACCAAGAGAAGTAAATAAATAGTATGTATATTGTATTTATTTTGTAATAATCATTTATATGCACTTTTTCATATATATGTATTTTTGTAGAATTTTATGTATCATAGGATTATGTAATGAAATTTACATGTATTTTATTATTTTTGTAAGAAGAGTTTATGTACACGTATCCAAAGGTATGTAAAGCTAGTATTTCCTTAGGTTTATATGTTCATGTATGTATATAAATACTTAGGTATATACTCATATGTACATATATGTTATAATTGAATATATAAGCATAAGCTATGTAAGCCCCAAAGTTCAGACAAGTAACCGTAGGATTAAACTTAGAATCCAAGGTTTAGGGCGATCGGCTAAAGGATCCGATCACACCCAAATTATAAACTATTTAGCAAAATATCAGTAAAAATGACCCTATAAACTTAAATTTAAGAAAATAAGTAGTAAAATAGGAGACTATAAAATTTTCAAATTTTAAACATAATAACTGCTAATTACCAAAAAGGCGAAAAGTGTAATATAATGACTAATAAATTATTAGAGATAGATTATATGTATACTAAAAATTTTAGAATGGCCAAAATAATATTTAGGAATGTTCACGTGTACCCTACATGTATTTATGTGTAGATAAAAATACGTGTAATTACTAAAATTGGCCGAAAACTAAGCAAATAATTAAAGAAAAATACAAAGTAATTATAGAAAAATCAGAAAAAAAATCAGAAGGGTGTGGAATGATGCAAGGTTGGTCGTGGCAAGTCAGAATCTGAAAAAGAAAATTCAACCAATTAAATTAGAACAACATAAAAGCAAAAAATTTAGGGATAAAACACTTGTCTTGTCCAAATTAATACACAATAAATCTCCTAAAACCCTATAAATAGCAGGAAAAATCCAGGAACTCATTTGGACAGTTGGGAATCAGAGAAAATTAGGGAGAGTCGAAAATTGAGAGAAAAATTCGGTTTGGAAAAAAATTAGAAAAATCTGTGCAATTAGGGCTTCTAAAGGGAACCCCCATCAGACGAGCAGCTGGAAGTAGATGGCCACCACCACCACACAGTGGTGGCAGCGCCCAGGCCGGCCGATAAGGCCACGGCGGCCCGCGGTGGTCGGAGCCACCTGAACCGGTGAGTCCAAATTCCAGCCCGATTCTTGTATAATTTTATAAAATTAGTTATTTTGCCCAGAAAATTATGAAACTTGTTATTCTGAGGTTTTATTGTATGTAGATTTAGGGAAAAATGTTGATTTAGTTTAATTATGTCTGAAAATATAGGGTCCTTAACAAATTGTTCAAAACCGAGCATGATTAAACCGGAAATTAAATAGGCTTAGGGATGTAGTTTGGGGCTCAAAATTTTTCTGTAGTATTCTCATATGATGTAGAACAATGCTATGAAGCCATTTTTTTTAAATTAATTTTCGAAAATTTTAAGTTAATTTTTTGCCCTAAAATGATGGTAAAATTGGGTGATTTAGGATTAATTAGGTGATTAGGATGTTAATTACTGATTTGGATCTTAATTAGATGTTTAAGGAAGTTAATCTCTGCAGTGGAACCCTAATCCTAGCCTTTAGGTACTAAGTATGGTTAATTAGGGAAATTAGGTAAAGAATACAAGGAATTAGGAATATGTGAAAATGTAAATTAATAAATCTAAAAAATAAAGTTATTTAGATAATATTATAATTGAAATCAGAAAAATAATAAATCTGAAATAATATTTAATTTTAAGTAAATATCTCAAAATGTAAGATTTTTACACATCGGGAATAAATTCGATACCTCAATTAGGGTTAGCGTGTACCGAATAGTTTAGAATACCAAAATTACGACCCAATAGGATATTTGGATACTCGAGCTTAATGTGATTAATTTCACATTAGGATTCGAACATGTTAAGGATTTCAAAATCGAACTAAAACCTAATTTAGAAATCGATGCGAAAACCAAACCTGAACCTAACCCTAAACCTAGAATAATGGTAAAAGACTTAATACCTAGATAATTAGACATATTAAACCTTAAACAAAACCTAACAATAAGCGTTATAGAATAAAATGAACTTGTAATATTTATATGAAAAGCTAAAACCACGTTCGTGTTATAGGAATGATCGGCGATGGCCTGAGCAAATCGGACCTCGAGTGAGTGAGCGAGGAGTCGAGGTAAGTTGGGATTAATACGATGCTGTATTTTAGAGGTTTAAGATTATGCTTGGTTGTACTTGTTAGATAGTTGAATGTATGCATGTGCTTGATTATGGGTGATGCCATGATTCTGTTTGTTGCTCTGCACATATTATATGAATTGTATGAAATGATTGATCACCCTAAACTGGACTTAATTAAATATCCGACCAATAATCATAATCAGACATGCATTGCAACCCGTTAGGGGAATTTAGGACTCTCCGGCCAAATACCGACCCCTTCGGAAGGGATAGCGCAGGATTGCAAAATGGTCCCTTCTTCATCCTCAGTCGAACTAAGTAACAGGAGAGGAGGTCGTGGCGAGGGTGAAGGCAGTGGTTCGAAGGTAGTCACGAGAGGAGTAAGGTCTCCATTACACAAGCCTGGGTTTGGTCGTGAGCTGTTGCATTAACGGCAACTCCTCAACCCAGATTAGAGCGGGCGCAATTTCTCTAATCTCACGACGGGCCGAACAACGTCGTGCGATGGCATTTGCTTGCACATGCATTGCACCTAATAAGTGATTGAAAATCTTGTTGTGTTTATGATATAGTTTTAAGTCCTCCGTCATAACTTACTGAGTTGTGGTTGCTCACATCCCTATAGACGTCGTGCAGGTGCTGGCTAAGAAGCGGCAACAACTACTCTGAAGCTAGCAACTGCTGGATCCTGGGGAGTGAGGAAAAACATTGAAGAATCAACACATATTTTACTTTTCATTTCTGATTAATGTAATAACTGAATTATAGTGATTATATATAAATTTTCTCACTTTCTTAGGTAAATGATTTGTTTAAAATACAAATTGTTTACTTCAAAGCGGGTTAATCGTGGACACCTTGTGTAGATCAAGTCTAAGATAGCGGTTGTAAGGCCAACTTCTATCTTAGGATGGTTTACACGGCGGGGGTTGTTACGACTCTGCCGCTTCGGGGCGTGACAAGGTACAAAGAGCTATATGTATATATACATGCATATATAGTATGTATAAGCACATGAGTATACTTAAATAGTACATGTATAATATACTATAATACTAAATTATTAAATAAAGTAAGATAATATATATATATATATATATAAGTGTGTATGCCATGAGCCTTAAAGAAAAAAGAAATGGATTAATTTGCAAAATTTAATCAAATATAATATTAAATATTAAGAAAAATACAAAATATGAAAAATTGAAAAATATGAAAAACTCATGAAAGTGACACGTGGAACATCCCCATGCTGCCACATTAGCACTTAATAATTTTTAATTAAATTCGTAATTAATTAATTAGAAAATTATTAAAATAGAAAAAGTGAATTAAATAAGTATTAAACCTTAAAAATAGCAAAATAAGTGAATTGTAACAAAATAGACTTAAAAATAAGAAAATTACAGAAATATAAAATTTAAATATTTATTATATTATAAATATATAAAGAAAAACATAAAGTAATAAATTATAATTATTTAAGTCAAAATAATAAAATTCTTAATATTTTTAAACTACTATGAAATATACAAGTTACAATATCTAAAATGAGTCCTGCTATGAGAAAGTATGTTCTAAAACGATGAAAATGAACTATAAGTTCATAAAAATTGGAATTAAAATTAAAATGAAAAAAATTGGAATTAAAATGAAAAAAATTATATGCAACTGAAAGTTTAAAATAAATTGAGAAAAATAAGTAAAAAATTTAAGTTAAACTATGCTTATATCATACTTGGGTTATATTGGGAAACTAAGCAAATAATGATAAATATTTAGTTAATTAGGGGATCTAATTTCTCATAATACTTATAAGTTTTCTTATCTTTTAGGTACCCGATTATTGAGATCTGGAAATCCTAAAGGATTGGAGAGTAAGCATTAACTCAAGTGAGAGAGTTTTAATGATTTGCAGTCTACTTGCTGTTTGTTGTTTGTATGCTACTTGTTGGATGATACTAATTGTTTGTTGAATGACTAATTACTTTGTGTGCTATCATCTGTATAATCATTTTCTTAAATTGGTAAATATAATTATTCGACTAAAATAACCAGTTATATTTGTCACATATCTATGATCCGATTGGTATACTAATGAAGAAAGCTAACTTTGCAAATTTTTAAGAAAAGTATCTTTGGAAAATGTTTTTCCAATATTAAATATATTTTATATGATTTCTGTAAGGGCTTACAATGCCTATGAATAATATTTTTATCATTAAGATAAAGTTAACATAGTATCTAATTAATTACAAAAGGATTTGCATATTTGTGCTTGTGGGGCCATAGATGTATGTTGATAGCAAGAGGACTCACTTTATGTGCCCGAGGAGCCCTGGATATGTTTAGTAGATGGCCTTAGTTGGGGTCCACCTATATTAATTGTTGTTTCTCAGCTAAGGTAATAGTTGAGTGTTGTTTGGAGGAACGGTATCCCTAAGTAGCCTCATGCGGTTAAAGTGAGGTGCTTCGTACAGGTAAATACGAAGGACAATCGACATGTAGACGACGTAAAGCTACTTCTAAACTTCTATAGATGTGTTGCTTGCATTTACTACGTAGATATTTATTTTGCTTATAGATGGATTACAAGTATGCTAATAATGTTTGATAACTTACTTGAACAATGGAGGTAAGGATTGAACTCACTGAGTTATGATTTGCTTCTTCCCCCATAATTTCTTTTGCAGGTTCATTTAAGTTGAGACTAAGATGAATTTCAAGTGTTGAGTGCAAACGGAAGATAGGTTTGACAACATTAAGGTTAATAGAAAAATGTATTGCTGGTATAGAAACAATTTATGTAAATAATATTTATATATTAGAATTATGAATAATTTAGTATTTCTTATAATTTATCAAGTTGTTTTATCTTGTCTTAGTATTTAGTAGGAGGTACCGATTCTCTATGGTTCTAATGAACTGTAGAATATCGGATAACCATAGTCATTTATATTTTATGGTAAGTTAATTAATTAAAAATCGAAAACATTAGTGATTAATCATTTAGAGTCTTATAATCTCTGACTTACAAGACGGTTTTCATATCATGGGTGCACACGTGGTATGAAAATTTTAGGTAATTCTACTAGGCCCCCTTAGGGTCATGATAGTACTGGTCAACTACATATATTATTTAGTATGCTGCTTGTTCATGCATTCATATGTTTGTTAATAAATAGTTTGATAACCTACTTACCAGTATAGTATGACGGATAAGTCACTAAGCTCTTATAACTTACCCTCTAACAGTTTTTCTTTTAGAGGTTACCAGATAATTGAGTATAGGTTAAGAGCTGAGCGATAAGTACAAGCATTGAGTTACTTAGAAGTTAGAATTTGAAGATAGATTGTATAGCTAGTTTGAAATATTACTTGAATTTATTAATTTTATACTTAAACTTTGTAACTTCATTAAGTTCTAATTTTTAATCTTTACTGCATGACCTTATCATTTGATAGAGGATATCAATATTCTACAGTTCTAAGGAACTGTAGAATATTGGATATCTATAGTCATTTATATTTTACGATAAGTTAATAAATTTAAAATCAGAAACTCTAGTGATTAATTATTTAGAATCCTGCAATCTCTTACTTGCAAGGCGATTTTTGTATCATGAATGCAGACATGATATAAACATTTTAGGCAATCTTACTAGGCCCCCTATAAGGTCCTGATAGTTTTTATTCTTGTTCTTCTTTTATTTTTACTGATTTTGTTTATTTCTGTTTATGTTATATTTTTATTTAATAATTTGTTATTACAATCTTCACTTTTTTACCTTTAATTATATCTTTTATTGTACAAGTTAGATAACCTGAATAATCTAAGGATATAAATGCTAAATAATTAGATACTACTCTTATATACAGTTCCTTGTGGGATCAACAACTTGGACTCATAAACTATTTTAACTATACTATAACTTAATTAGATGCACTTGCCTACGCTAAGGCCTGCATACACTTAGACACCAATCAATCACTAACCACGACATATGCCACATAGACAAATTTTAACCATAAATACTATTTTTAATAGGAATATTAACTCAATTTTGGAATATACTAAACTAAGGAAAACACTGCTTTTAAGAATCTTATTACATGGAAATGTATCTCTTATAGCTTTGATACTAATAATGATGTGAACCAGATTGCATTAGCACCAATTACAATGTGAACTAGGTTATCAGTTTATGCAATAACTTGCAATTTTTATCTAAGATAACAAAAGAAGGTATTCTTATGTGACCCATTCTCTATGCTTCCTTGAGACAAGTTTCAAAGAAGTCATGGAAGCAATAGTTAGTGTTATACGTGTTGAATAAGAAATCTTGATAGTATTCTTTCTCTTTCGAGAATTAGTAGTGCAAGCTACTAAATCCTCATAGAGGTTACTTGGTTTGGGATCAACAATGGCCTTAGTTCTTAACTTAAACTTGCTACATCATCGCCTTAGCATGTAGACGTCCAATAATTTTGTATTTCACTACAAATGTGCTATGAAAGCATCATTTCAATCAACCTTCTGCTTCGGTCCACTTAGAATAGGAAGACAAACTATTTAGTATGATAAACAAAAAAGAGAAAGAAGACAATTCATAGCATTATGCTAACTCTTCTTTAACTAGTGTATTTTGGTAGTGAACAAAGAGGATGATCGAAAGAATACTAGTAGGACTACATATGGCAATTCGTATAACCCACTAAAGGGAGCGATTAGGTTTCGTATATTTGTATGAATGGAATCAAAAGGGATATGGACAAATTGTAGATTGGATATGATGCACCCATTTATGAATTGAATCAGGTTTGATTAGTTTCTAGGAATGATATGATACAATTGTAAAAAATAATCTTATTGTTCAAGGAATCCAATATGATACATAGATTTCGGTAATGGGTCGGTAAATAGACACTAATATGATGCATAAGATCAAGATAATGAGGTTATTTACCACGGTTTAAAAGATTGATAAGAACATAAATTATGATAAAGACTCACTAAGTTTGTAATGAAGTATCATAGTTCTGAATTGTTTGATCTATTACATAACAAGCCTATTTATAAACTCAGAAAATAACCTAAATTGCTATTTATGATAAAAAAAAAAACAACAAATCAAAAAACTGATATAGAAACTAAATTAGAAAATTAAAGAATTTCGTTAAAGTTGCTTGAAACTGGTTGAGATAATTGATCACTCAATTGATTTCCCTAATGACTCAATCAGTCACCTAAGTCGATTGAGCAACTCTTTTGTCCTAGTTGATTGCTTGGTCAGTTAAGCACCTTTCTTAATAAGTTAACCACTTATTTGAGTACTTGTACTTGTTGGTTTCTTCTTAGCCCTGATTGACTTTTTAACTACTTGGATGGTCTTCTCTTTATCTTGAACGTTTAAATAATGGATTCGACCTAAGATTCCCATTACACTCTCTCTCTTAGAAGAGATTAAACCTTGAATCTTATAGTGGAACAACGGAATACATCAATCTAGATCAAAGACAAACCTATAGAGACCAAGTTTTATTATACAATGACAACACAAACTGACACCTTTGCATAAATTTTCTAATGTCCATCTATTCATTGTGTACCCTATTAATCAAAATGATAGAAACCGAACAATTTTCATACAACTCTATTGTCATAGCCTAATGAAGTATGTGTATGCATGTAGTAGTTGATCTTCTTTAGCTGAGTCAAGAAATAGTTCACTTTGGACAACAACTAGTTGATTCTCATATACAAGATCAACATAAAAAAAAACCTTAATTATTGATGACTCTTGAATTTCTAAGACATTTTTTGTCCATATCACAAATGTCTTTTGAAATCTCTATTGCCTCAAACTTACCCTCAACCTCACTTCAACCTCAATGGCCTTAATTGTCTTTACTTTCTCCTCCTGTTCTTTAACTAGGTTTGAAAATTCTAGTAATGGATTTGTTAATTTGGGTATATTTGATGGATTCATCAATTTGGGTATATTTATTCCCATTTGTGCTACAAAAGCTTTTAAAGTGGCATTGAGTTCTAATAGTTGTTTTGATAAATTCCTAAGTTACTACTCGTGATTACGTACTTGAGACTCACAAACCTTCTCTCCCACTACTTTAATTCAATCAAGATTAACGACAACAATCTACTCATTTAGACTACCAACCCAACAAAAGGAGGGAAAAAAAGATTGAATTTCAGCTTAGATCAATAGCTACAACATACACTATATAAATGAATTTCTAAGGCCAATAACTTTTTTCCTCTTTTTTTACACAAATCCTAACCTAAAATTAAAATTTGCCAAACTAAGGAAAATGATACTTATGAAGAATCTTCTTGCATGGAATATGCACTATTTAAAGCTCTAATACGAATAATGATATGAATTGGATGGAGAACTATTAAGAGTACAACTTAAGATTCAAATCTAAGGTTTGACATTGATAAAAGATCATAAAAAGTGCTATATATATATATGTATATGTATGAATTGAAAGTAAAGGGATATGAATAAATCATAAATTGAATATGATGCACCAATAGGAATTGAACTAGGTTTCATTAAATTCTAGGATCAATATGAAGCACGAGCATAATAAATAATCGGGTTATCAAAGAGAACCAATATGATGTATAGATTGCAAAACATATTATTAACTAAACACCAATACGATGTATAGGATCTAAATAACAAGATGATTCACCATAATATGAAAAATCAACAAGAACATGAGAATTAGAAGAAAACTCACTAAATTCACTATAAATATCAAAGTTTGAAATCTGAATTTTATTATATGCCAACCTTTTTGTAAACTAATGAAATAGCCTTAACTAGCTAATAAGAATTGGAAAACAAAAAAAAAAAAAGAAAAAAGAAAAAGAACTCATTGAAATTGATCAAAATTGGGTTACCTGATTACTACCCTCATGACCTAATTGACTACTTGATCGATCCACCACCTCCATTGGCTCAATTGAACGCCCCTAGGTTAATTGACCTATTCTATCTTGTTAATCACTAACTCCATCTACAGGTCTCTTTTTGGCCTCGGTTGATCATGTAACTACTCTAGATTGTCTCTCTTAATCCCGATGCCTAAATAGTACATTGAATGTAAGATTCTCACAATTCTCCTTATTAGAATTGGAGTATTAAATTCGGATTTGACATATAGGAGAAACATTGAATAACATGCAAAAGATGAAGGAAAAATATTGACATATCTTGATGTAGACATTCCATTTTTGCCTATTTATTTTTAACTTTTTGCCTAGGGTAGTTTTGATTAATCAAAAGTGCAAGAAGAGGAAAAAAAGATTAAATTTATAAAGTCAAACTTCCAATAAAAAGGATGAGAATAGTGAATATTTTTTAAATAAATAAGAGTAAAAGATAGGGAAAATAAAAATAATGGGGAAGAAACAATTTTGGGGTGAAAATCACAAAATTTTGGTAAAGATCAAATTTTAAGAATTGCATTGCATATAGGGATTTAGTAGATTTTGATCTTTTGTGAAAATTATTATTTTTTTAGGGGGAAAAGTATGCTTTTAATCTTCAATAGTTAACTATTTTTCTATTTGAGTATTTAATTTTTTAGTTTTTTATTTGAGTTTTTGAACTTTTTACAATTTTATAAACTAGGAATTCTATTAATTTACATAAATCATATTATTAAATACATAAATTAATTAAATAAAACTAGAAAAATTAAAAACATCCTAAAGATAAAAGATAAAAAATTAAAAAGAAACAAAATCTAACCACCTAAGGCTAGAGTCATGACTTGTCACGTATGCCTCTAAATTCTGTACCACAGCCCTCGAGTAGCACGATCATGCATCTCCTATTTGAAATAGCACACAACCACAAATAATATGTCTACTTTTAGTTAGGCTAGAAACGACGCTTTTTTGGACGTAGGCTACTCCTGAAGCCTAACGGTTCAGCCTCAAGCCAATGCACGTAATTAAGTGACTGAGGGCTCTTAGTGGGAAATGGAAAGACCCTCCATAAAAGGATTTGGAACATCATGGAGGCCCGAACTTTGCTCATAATCCCCAACCAATAGATTAAACTCTCTGCCTTCTTCTTTTTATTGCGAAATTTCGTTATTTTTATTATTCTATCTAATTAATACATATTTAATAATATTATTTATGTAAATTAATTATTACCATCCAATTAGGAGTAGTAGTGTGCTAACGATCATGGAAAATTTAACGAAGATAATGGAATTCCTAGTTTAAGTTGGAAAATATCGTGGCTTAGATAGAAAAAATATAAAAAAGTGAGGATTAAAATAGAAAATTAGTCAAATGTTAAGAAATATATCATGTTTTGTATAAGAAAATTACAATGGAGGGAAAATCAACGTTTCAGGTTATGTTCAAACCGGAGATTAACATTTCGAAAAGTTCAGATAAAAGATCAATATTTGGCAAAGTGTTTCAAATAAGAGATCTGATTATTATAAAACCATAATTTAATAGCTATTCCATAAAATTATTTAAATAATTTTGTAAAATATTGATTCCTTATACGAATATTTTAAAACATTAATATCTTATTTGAACAATTTTACAAAATATTGATTCATTGTTTGAATTTACTGTAAACCCTATAAAATCCGTAGTTTGAACCCTAATTTAAGTCCGAGTATCCTAAACTATATCATGAGTCAATAAGACTAGTAATAATAAAATTTTTATGAAATTAATAAACCAAACATAGTATCAATAATAAAAACCCTACAAATTGATCGAAACCTAAATCTCGTACAAAAAACCCTAAATCCGATCTACGCACAATTACTCAAAATCGAACTCAAACTTAATTGAAATCCTAAAACTATAAATTTAAGCTTATAAAATAATTAAATATCACTTAATAGTGATATAATCATAATCGATTACAATTATCGACTAAATCGTGTAATCATATAAAATTTTTAACAAAAATGTTAAAATAACTCATAAAAATTTTAATTGTAACAGGTACCAATTAAATTGATAAATTTCTATAAAATTCAAAAATTAATTTATAAATGTTATTTTTACTAATTTTATTTTTAGAAAAATTACATATTTTTATTTTTATTTTCTATTTTCTTTTCATTTTCCTTCTTCTTATTTTTTTTTCCTTTCTTCCACGTGATTCTCCAACTAGTTTTACAACTACCCATGTGATCTTTTATCTTGTATATGTGTCACATAATTAAGGGATAAAGGAAAATTATATAAAGTAAATGTCTCATCCCCATTAATACATGATCTATTATGATTTATTCAATTTTTTTTTTTCAATCTTTATCTACTCCAATTTTCTGCTGATTTCATGCCTAAAACTTGGGGAAAAAAAATCAAACCAAAAACACAAAGAAAAGAAAAAGAAAAGCAAAGCAAAAAGAGCAAAACAAAGACTAAGAATAAGAAGAGAATTGAGAAGAAGAACAAGAAGAAGAAGAAAACTAAAGATATATTATCAAAATATTTAGGTAAGTGTATTTATTTTATTTGTACATATGTATATTATATAGTATGTACATGTATATACTAAGTATTTTGTTACATGTACATATATAAATGCATGAGTAGATAAATATATATATGTATCTCTTTTATTTGTGTATAAATATGTGTATGTGAATATGTATATATATATATATTATTATGTAAAACATACCGTATATGTAGATGTGTGTATGTATAAATAAAAATACATGTGGTAAGTATTTAGTATTTTCACTAATTACATATTGATATATATATATATACACGTGAATATGTATATTTATGTATATATGTACATAATGTTTATTTTCATATATGATATATATAAGTATGAGTATACGTATATCATATATATATATATATATATATATAGGTGGCGTGATTATACATATATAAACATAGTATTTTATATTATATATATGTCTATGGGTACATGTATAAAAGTAGATATATGTATATAAAATACAAATACGTCTATATTATACTTATACATATACTATATAATATATAATTAAAGTTAGAATAATTTATCAATACATATAATGTACGTATATGACGTAAAAATATGCATATAATTAAATAGTATACATAATACACGATAATATTAATTTAATAAATAAAGTAAGTTAATAAATATGCTTATATATATAAGAGTACCATAAATTAGAAAAAATAATTAATAATTAAGTAAATTAAAAAAAATTAATCAAATATAATAATAAGTATTTATATATAAATGTATATTGTAAAATACAAGAAAAATAATAAAGTAGAAAAAAATTGAATTAATAATTTTAAAATCTCAAAAATAGGTAAGAATAAGTAATTAGAGTAAAATAAGCTTAAAATAAGAAAATTATCAATTATACAATTTAAATAATTATTAAATCGCAAATATACTAAGAAAAAGCTTAAATTAATATTTTATAACTTTTTAAATTAAAATAATAAATTTTGTGATATTTTTATATCACAGTCTAAACTGCGAGTCATGACGTTTAAAACAGACCTCGCTACGAAAAAATACACTAAAAAACGATTAAAATAGACTATAAGTTTATAGCGATCTGAGTTAAATAAAAAAAGTTATACGCGATTCGATAAATAACTTGAATCGACGAGTTCACATAACTAAGTTAAGCAAACAGTACAAATTACGATACTAGTTTAGCTTTAAATTCCTAAACTTACAATTTTCTATATTTCTTATTCTTAGGTGATATCGACTTTAACCTTGAGCTGTTATCAGACTATTATGACTCTTGAGTCGATCATAGTTGAGTAAGTCTTTCTTAATGATTCTATAATTGCTTGTTTTTATAATTAGTGAATATAAATTATGATTAATAATTTGAATATCGTATGGGGTTGGGTTATGCTTATGTATGATAACTGTTTGTTGATGATAAATTTACTTTAAAGTATGATAACATATTGATTGTTGCATAGTAGTTTCACTAGGAACTAATTGTTTATGACCTTGTTGATCACTAAATAATAAGACCTAATTTTACTCGACTCGAAAGAGCTAACTCAAAACACGCATAATTATACACCGCATAACTAATTCCAGCTGTCACATTATACAAAGGTAGCAAGAGGCCATACGTAGGTTGATTATTTGATTGTTATAGATTCCGTAAGGTGCATACATGCAATATAACCTTACCCTAACCCGCAAGATCACTAAGCGTTGGAGGCACCAACCGCCTAGTTAAGGGTCAATTCTAAAGGCCTCCATTTAGGGGTGAGTGAAGATTATGTAAACCTATTCACAATTATACGTAGAACTCAATTTTGATTAAAGCTAAGAATGGATATACCATTACATTTTAAATATGAAACACGGAGTTTCGTTATGAGATAAGTTCTAATATAAT
Source organism: Lumnitzera littorea (assembly GCA_024138015.1). NCBI lineage: Eukaryota > Viridiplantae > Streptophyta > Magnoliopsida > Myrtales > Combretaceae > Lumnitzera > Lumnitzera littorea. The sequence continues at coordinate 66,496,907 of JAMXBB010000002.1, read as the reverse complement.
ATCGGAACCTGACTGTGCTGATGTATCTCCAACCCTAACTTCGGAGAGTGTTAAATCTAAGTTGCATGCAATAACTGATCACCTATATGTATTTGTTTGGCATACTGATTAATATACATTCATTTGATTGAACTTAATTGATGTAAACTTGATTGTTGTATGGTTAAAGGGATTATCTCACTAAACTAGTTAGCTTATACTCTTATAGTTTACTTTCACAGGCCGAGTTGTTCATGGAGTCAAGCTACTGTATGCCCAAGGTTAGTTGTACATCAAAGAGTTGATATGGGAGTAAGACATGATTGGAGTGTACTCACGATAGTATATGTAGGTTATGGATTTTATTATGTAATGAAATGATATCAATTTGAGTTAAGAAGTATTATAGACTTCTTATCTGTAAATTTCTATATAAATATATTATGTTTTATATTTCTTTAGCTTGTTATTATTATCATAAAATGATATTGCTTATACTTGCGCAACTCTTAGTTGTTAGGTATAGTTGTAGCTGCAGCCTTAGCCTTGTGTATTGTATAAAGGATTGTTGATTATAAGGGAAATTAATTTATAATCCTTTATACGATATACAACATTTACCATGATTAGCTCCCTCAGATCGTGACATTTACCCTTAAATGTTGATCCCTACCATCGTAATTTTCCTCGTTTCATGCATAAGAATGGACCTAAAATAAAATATTAAGAACTATATCGTGTCAATTTTGGAAGTATTTTTAAAAGGGAAATCGCAATTTCTTGGAATCGCAATTTTTAGCTTCTCGAGAGAATTCGATTCGCCTTTAAGAGGCTAAAATCATGGTTCCATTTTGCTATCATTAATTATTTTAATTAAAAATTAATTATTTAACTTTCAACCTATTATGATATCAATAGTTAAGGTATTTTCAACAAATAATACTACATACATATTGTATTCCATTTTCAGTATATTTCTATCGCATATAATATTGAAATGGAATGGACAATTCAAGATGTTTTCAAACATATCAATAGATATATCATTCTGGTCTTAATTCTATCCATTTCATTATGGGATGTAAAAGTATATTTTCTCTTTATATTGAAACATTAATTTATCTTGGTTCAGGCTCAATTTATCTGCTCATATGAATGGAAAATAATTTTATTTAGGGCAAACTAGATCCTAGGTAGCATAAGACTCTTAATTTTTTTATTTACAAGAAAGTTAATTTTAGTATAAGTTGGACCAAAAGCAAATTTAGGCCCGAAAATCCATTAAATAATCCTTATCTCAAAAATTATTTTTTATACATGTACACTACAATAACTGATGTCCGAGTCGGCTAGGTGAACATTGTGCGAATTGGAATTGAGAGGTCTTGTCTGGGTTTCAGAACCCCAGTACGTGTTCTTCGCAAATTATGCCGAGGCCCTCCATTTTACGTAAAAGTTTTTAGCCAATAATTAATGAGAAGGAAGCATTGGCTCAACGGTATGGAGTAGAAGGGGACTAACTTACGTCATGTTATGCATGAGATCGAATCGTGATTCTAAGTTTATTCGTTAATTTAGAATTTAATTATTGTAATTTTATTCTTTTTTCATTAATCATATTAATAAAAAATTACTTATTGGTCTTCAATCAAATTATGATATACAATGATTAAAAGTAATTGTAATAAATATTACCATATATATATATCATTTCATTCTGTAAGTACAGGAAAAGATTTATTTTTAATCCTTATTACTTTTTAATCCGTTTAGTTACATTCTATCATCTTTGAGTTTTGGCTAGTAGAAATTTGGTTGAGATTGGGCTTTGCGACACTATGTGAACCTGCAAGACAAAAAATAACAAGGCGAGCCAAGGTTTTGTTTGGTGTGGTTACTTTGATGCTTACGTTAAATGGGTGTATAAGAAAAGTGAGAGTACTCAAGAGTAAGAAGTAAGCTCTAGTGTATGAAGTAAGCTCTAGTGTATGAAGTATCAAATGATTTACCATTAAGTGATAGCTTTGTATTTATAAAGGAGTAGAGCTGGCAGTTGGAGAGGAGTTAATGAGAAGAAGTCATATCCATAAGCAAAAAGTAGTAGACCACAATGTTTGACATAGTCAACAAATGTAGGAGGTAGTTATTGACTCTAATATGCAGCCTTATCCGCAGTCTTCTAAAAGTAGGTGATCATTGTAGTTGGGCAAGTTGTATTATGGGCTTGGATTGAAATGGGGAGGCTAAGTCCGAAGAAGTACAATCTAGGCCATGAACCCAATTAGGTCGGTACAGGCCTGAAGCGTTTAGGTCCAAAAGGCCTTATCAACACTTCCTTCCCCTCCTAGTCTCATTGCCACTGTGGAGGTAAGGAGAAAGGAAAAATAAGCTCTTCAAGCATGTGGTCGATTTGGTCTTAAGGTGCCTACGTTGGTCAGGTGTCATGGTGATAATGCTGCTATACTAAAGTAGCGATTATTGGAGTCTATGCTGGCAAAAGGCTGAGGCAAAAACATCTGACTCAAGTAAGTTGCCACTTGGGCTGAAGTAGGTGCTCTAGCCCTAAGGGGGATACAAGAAATCCAACCTCCTTAGTTGTCAAGGGGCATAGAGTTGTTAGCTCTTCACTTGGTCAAGGTAGGAGAGATGTAAGAGGAGATCCAAGCTGATAATGTGCGAGGTCAGGTAGAGTGAGGTGAACCGAAGTGCATACTAATGGGTTAAACCAAGCACTTCGAACCGAGACAAAGATTTAGTAATTGGGACACTTTACACAGTAAGGTTACAGAGCAAAGGTGTCAAGTAGGCAAAGGCGTCAAACGGTCTGGGTTGGTAGGATCGAATCGAGCTGACCACTATTTGAGCAACTCCTATTTGTCCGTATCGAGGTGTAGTGTTGCTAAAGTGCTAAAGAAGTTCTCTTAGTAGCATGGAAGTTGAAGAGGCCTCGAGAAAACTTCTTGGGAAAATAACCTTTTGAATTCTTATTTTATCTAGTGCTTTCATGGTGTAGTTAATGAATGTGATAGGTGTCCTATCTCTGCAAACTTGCGTGCAATTACATGCGTTTTGTCTTTTAAATGCAGCTGTCTAATCAAAATTGTCTCTACGTGTTTGCATCATAATGTTTTAGAGGATTTGTGCTTATACGGGTCCTTATAACAGCCAATTCACTTTCCAAAGTGATGGGCTTATAAATACCTTAGTTACTTAGACAAATCACTTTTTTACAACTTCTCTTACTTTTTTACTGCAATCTAAGCAACTTCTCTCACTTTCTTTCACAAACAAATCTTAATTTTCTTCGAAGTTCTTTACACTTCACTTTTTCAACATCGAGATGTCAACTAACAGTGGAGCAAACACAAGTGAGACAACTTCTAATGCGTCCAAGTACAATCTAACCATCGATTTTGAAGCCATAAGGAGTGACCCTTCCCAAGGAGGGGAGGAAGAAATCTCATTACTAGTTAGTTGGATGAAAGTTCGCAAATGGTGGTTGAGGCGTTGAATAAAGCTAAGCTCATCAACCCCATCTCTAGGGACATTTATTTGGATGATCCCTTACCTGAGGCTATGAACCTATTCACTGGGCCTGGAACAAACAAAGGTCCAAGTAGTCGGATCATAAGAGCAAGCCTTTCACTGTTAACTAGGTCCTAGTGAACTTCATGGTTGGACAAACTTCAGGTTGGGTAGTACGACTGTTGATAAGGGAGGAGAGGGTACCTTTACTATTAGGGAAGCACTTTGCGGTGTTTGAAAAGTGTCTAGAGTATAGGCAGTGCCTCCCCTTAAGTGAGTTTGCGAAGGAACTCTTGGAGTACTACCAATGTGATCCGGTATAGGTCCCTCCCAACAGGTGTAGGGTGTTGAAGGCGTTCCAAGGGTTATGCGAGTACTTGGTAATTTGGGTTACCCTAGAATTGTTCAACCACCTCTCCTTGTAGAAGAGTTTGAATGGATGAATGTTCCTCTAGAACTGTCTAGGGTGAAAACTATTCATAGGTTTAGTAGATTCCACAAAAGGCTAGCAGGACGAGTTCTTAGCGGTAAAGTATTTGGTGGACCACATTGGTTCAAACTGGGGGTTGAAAGGAGCTTGGACCCAATGACGCCGAGGCCATAAGAGAAATATCCACCTTTATGACTTTGAGGTACAGCCAAGATAAATGTTGTGGAGATAGTAGAGAGATACTTTAGATATCTAATCTCCAAGCTCTTTCTTAACATGAAAAAGGCTATAGTAAAGAAGTGGATGGAAGGTATAGGTTAATTTTTCACAAGCAACTTCTTCCATTATGCTAGCATGAAACTGTGCTTCATCCGATGTCCTTATGAGGAGAAGGGAAGGATCCTCCTTGCCCGTGTTGGTCACAACATAGTTGGTAAATGGCTTGTTGTATTTATCTTCATACTAATCATGTTTGTTTGTTTCTTTGCATGCAAGAAATTGGCCGAGGAGATAACTCGTCTAGCAGCATCCGAGCTGCTAAGGCAACATCCTTACAGAGCATAACCGCCGACCAAGACTATTACCTCCAAGGGTAAAGCTATGGGGTCAAGGTTAGAGGTAGGGCAAACAAGTAGGGCCAAGCATGTTGCTCTACCTTAAGGGATTCCTCTTGCTGGTCCCCTTATAGAGCTACTGCCTATCGAACCTGTAAAGTAGGTCATTTTCTCCATTAATTCAGCCCCTACCTCTATACCCATAGCAGTGGTGGATGACTCTGCCAATGCCAACAAGCCGGACATAGTGATGCTTCCCCCAACTGGCAAGGGTAAAGAGGGGGTGGCCAAGGCTAATACCCCAATTAAAGTAGCAAGGTAGAAGAAGAAGGCCCTTAAAACTGCAAGGGACAAAGCCCCTGAGACAAAGAAGATGAAGAAGGGGAAGGGACCCATCAATTGATCAAACATATACAATAGGTCCTTGGGTCATCCTTTTAGGTGCACCAATTACCTTGGGGATGTCTTTTATAAAGTCTTAAATAAGTTCTGGTATCTGAGGATAACACCAAACTTGTTCAAGGACATATTGTATGAGCTTCAAAATGAGGAGCTACGCCTTCAAGGGAGTGAATTCGAGACCAGGAAGGCTAAGGGGAGGCTCCTCAGGCTGAAGTAGGAGATTAGTGACAATGATATTACATTGTGACACCAAGGTCTTAGCTTCCAAGCCTTAATGGGATCGTATACCCTTAGCAATTGGGCTATCCTAGAAGACCTATTGAGGATGGGAGGGGATGTTCCCATAGAGATGGCAAGTTACTTAAGCTCACTTATTCGGTAAGTAAGTCTTTGACTCTTTAAATTGATATGTTTCCTTATTGACACTACTTTGGTCACAGTTCATGTGTTTCTTTCTAGTACCATGGCTAGGTGTTGCTTTAGCTCAGTAACTACAACACATTGCTCAATGAGGTAAAGGGACTTCGTAAGATGGTGTTTAGCATACAGAAGGGCCTAAGGGAGGTAGAGTCCTCCTTAACAAAGTTTTAGAATATTTTAGCAAGGCTAATCAGCGCCTATATTGCTCTTATATGCAGATGACTATGCTTAAGGCAAAACTGTAGGGAGCAAGGCAGAGTTAAGCCAATGCTAAGAGGACAGCTAAAGAGGCCGACACACATAAGATTCAGTTGGAGGATGAGCTTGAAAAGGAAAATGATGAACTTAAGGTGTTGGTCTCCAACCTAAGGATTGAACTGGCAATGAAGGCATCTGAATATGACAAAATGAAAACTATTTCAATAAAGCTGGTTGGTTAGAAAATTAGGTTGGAGCAAAAAATCTAAGAGCTTTAGAGAGAGACCACGAAGATGAAGGAGATCGTCTCTAAATTGAAGACCAGGGAAGAGCTTAATGAGGTTACCACCGACAAGGTCATCAAGGATTTTTACAAAATGGACCAGTGGTTAGAGGAGCTAGAGGACATCTCCAAAGTGTATTCAAGTTATCTAAAACGAAGTGCTTTCCCATCATCTTAAGCTTGAACTTAGCATCCTAGGCTGGCTAGACACTCTAACTTTTTGGGAGAAGATGGCAGGCCAAATAAGAGAAAGAGAAGCTACTTAAGCAACTAACATGATCCGAGGCACCTCTTCTACTATCGAAGATCGTCAAGATATTATTCCATCCACTTTTGCCTCGACAGTTTAGTAAGAGGTTACTCTTAAGAGTGTTTCCCAAGACGATCAAGGTCAGGGCAATCCTCCTACTAACCTAAGCCAGTAGATCTCAGCCCCTCCCTTTATAACCTTAGGTCAGTCATCTCAAGAGCAGGGGCCACAATGGATCAACCCTCTAAACATTGAAGGGTTAGAATTTTTAGAGCTTTTGGAGTTTGCTATTTTAAGACAATAAGCAGTTGTCTCCTTTCCTTTCTTTTTGTACAGTAGGTCGAGATACCAACCTTAACTCTGTAAATCCCCTTTTCATTAATGGAATTTGAATTTTTGCATTCAATGTACTCACTTTGCTTTCCATACTTCAACTTCTGTGAATACTTTAACCTTTTTTGTTTGGTTTGTTGTGCTTGTTTGGTAACATATACTGATACTTAGTCATTTGTATGTTTATGCTTAGCTATTTAGTCGTAGGGTTAGTTTAGAGATAAAGTCTTACACATATCTATAGGGGAGTTCCTCAATTGTATACAGGGTGTTTCACCTAATTGAGATTATCTGAGGGAGTCAAGTCGATAGCGTTCTAACCTACCTAGCTAGTGGGAGTTCCTCAATTATGTAAGAGGTGTTTCTCTTAGCTAAGGTTACTTGAGGGGGTCAAGTCTATGGCGTTCTAACCTACCTAGATAATAGGAATATTTCAGTTGTATAAGGAGTGTTTTCCCATACTAAGGTTACCCGAAGGGGTTAGGTCGGAAGTGTTTCAAGCTGCTTAGGTAATGGGAGTTCCTTAGTTGTGCAAGGGGTGTTTCGCCTTGCTGAGGTTACTTGAGGGAGTCAAGTCAGTAGCTTTCCAACCTACCCCAGTAATGAGAGTTCCTCAATTGTATAAGGGATGTTTCCTTTTGCTGAGGTTACCCAAGGGGGTCAGGTTGGTGGTGTTCCAATCTGCCTAAGTAATAGGTTTGTTGTAAACCCCTAAAATTACCAACCTAGTTTTTGTAATAGACTCAATTATGTTAGACCATTTAGGAGTCGACAAAGCTAATGAAAGTGAAAACCCTAAAAAAATTACTCAATCGCGTAAAGAATTTTTCTACCCTAAATATTTCTAAATGCTAAAGATTTTATTCAAAAGTGATAGAAACCCTAAAAATGATTATCTTAAAGACATATGTGCACTAATCCAACATGATATACCCTAAAACCCTAATTGATAATATAATGCTCATCTTTTGTCCAATTCATTAGTAAAAGGTTAGAGATAACTCTCATTCATGTTTATATGATTTGAATCCTTAAGTAATCCATTAGAAATTAAGATAATGAGTCATAGATTATATTTACTTCTTAAGTAAGTGATTAAGATAGCTTCACTTAGAGTTAGGGTAATAGTTGAAGATTAGGTTATATGTAGTGAACCTTAATACTCAAATTGGTACTTTTTGCATTTGTTTTTCAAAGTAGTTTATCAAATGAGATATATAAGCTATAAAGACCTAAAGTAAGATCTCATCAACTATGTTTACTAATCAATTCATCAAATATCTCATTTCCCCTCATTTCCTTCATTTTTCCTCTAATTTCCCTTAATTACTACATTATGTGCATAAAATTACACATACTTAAGGAATGTTGACTAAGGTAATGCATGTTGACCAAAGTCAAAGGGTTGACCAAGTCAACACATGTTGACTAAAGTCAACATTTTGAAAAGTCAAAAGTCTTAAGAGATAAGGAAAATATCTTAGCTTCTTAATGATGGTTTTCTTTTCTTTTCCTTTTGATTTTTCTTTTCCCTTTCTTACAATTGTTGCCGTGCACAATTATCCCATCTAGACCCCACCATTTGTTGTCTTCCATAATTAGAATCAAACAAAAGAAACAAAAACAAAACCTCCCTTTCATGCCGTGAACTTCCCTCTCCTCTTTCACTTTCATTCCTTTTCTTTTGTCTCCATAAACTTCAACACAATTAAAGGTATGTCTTTAAGTTGTTTTATGTTACTTTATGTTATTCATTAGTTAGTTAATTAGGTAGATTAGATAAGTAGTTAGGTATTTAGTGAAGTCTTGAAGAAGAGGAAACAAAGTTTCCATCTTTAAGTATAGAAAATAAAGAATCATGAAGGAGATGGAAGAAATACATGTGTATGTATTCTTAGGTATATGTACATAAAGGAATACCAAAGGAATACAAGTATGTGAACCTTTATACATAAGTAATTATCATGTACATAACCTAACTTAAGACCATATCTAACTATATATGTGTATACTATACTAAATACATACATAGAAATGCAAAAGGATGAAATTGAGAGGATTTTCTTAAGGGAAAATTTGGCATACGAATTTTTAGTATAAAAATACGTATCCGACCGTATAGGTATATGAGTAGGAATACATGTATAAATACGGTATAAGTATATGTAGATGTATAAGTATAAGTATAAGGCATATGTACATAAGTATAAGTAAGGGACAAATGTACATAAGACATGTACATATGACATAAGCATAAGGTAATGCTTATGTAATCAAATGAAGAGGTGAGTGATAGCATAAGCATATGATGACATAAGCCATTATATAAGCAAGTGATGACATAAGCAATGATATAAAAAAAAGATGATGTAAGCGATGACATAAGCATAGGTTTAGAAAATGAGAAAAGTAAGAAAAGTGTAGGTAATTATGTACTAAAATCAGTAAATCCTAATACACCTTCTAAATTAGATTATACCTAATTCAGTACATGAAATAGTAATAGCAAAGTAAATCCCTAAATTATAAGAATTTAAGGAATAAAGGATACAAATATAAGTAATAAGAATACTTAAGTATTATAGCTAAAAATTTCTATAAATTTAGTTCATAATGTAAAATAGGGGTCTTAACATCCAAAACAGACATTACCGTATGAATATACGTTCGAAAACGATGAAAAACGACTATAAATTCATAAATATCAGAAATAAAACGAAAAAGTTATATACGATTGAAATTAAAGTCTTACCGGGTAAAAGTTAATAGTAGTCTAAGTAGAATTAGGTAATTAAATGTTTAGAATTATTAGTTAATTCAAATACTTATTAGTGTTGTTATCACATAATGATCAGGTGACCCTGAGGTGAACGAGGACCTCCCAATCGATTACTACGATTAGGGCAAATCACCATGGCCGAGTGAGTATTTACCCAATGATTCCATGCTTGTTTTGTGATTGTAGATAGTAGACTTGAATACTATTGTTAATTGACTATTGTGTGGGGTTTGGGAAATGCCTGTGTATGTTGGTATGTCTTGAGTTGTGAACTTATCTTAAGTATTGATAATGCTATGTTTGTTGCATGGTAGTATAGAAAATGATTGTGTGCACAATTGGATGGTCATAGCATAATTTGAACCTAATTATACTCGGCCTATAAAAAGAAATTGGGGCATGCATTAACATGCATAGCATGGATACTATTCCAGCCGTCACATCACATGGAGGTAAAGAGAGGCCATTCGGGGGTTGATATTATTTATTTATTTGGTTCTGTACGGTGCACTCGTATAAAATGACCTTACCCTGGCCCGCGGGAACACTAGGCGTTGGAGGCGCCAACCGCTTGGCTAAGGGTCGAGTCTAGAGGCCTTCGTTTAGGGGTGAGTGTGGACTGCGGGGGCCCACTCACAATTATACTAGAACTTAGGTTTTCCGAAAATAAAAGAATTATTTGATATAAATACGGAATGTGGAGTTCCGTAGTAAAGTAAGTTCTAGTATAATAGCCGGATCTGATTGGTGCCGTGTATACTCCAACCCTGACTTCGGAGGGCGTTAAATCTGAGTTACGTATATGAACTAGTTAATTATACGTATTATTTGGCATACCGGTTGATCATTCATTCATATGCTTAAATATAATGTATTTATAACTTGCTTGTGGTGTGGCTGAGGGTTTTGCTCACTAAGCTTAGGCTTACACCCCTTTAGACTTTTGTTGCAGGATAGCCTGTTCGTAGAGACAGGACGAGGAATGCTGCAGGTTAGCTTGGGGACTTGGGCAAGAGCGAGCTGTTATGTGTATTGAGAGAGAACAATTTATATAGACTCTTCCCATGTACTTTTGTTTATCTTACTATTATAGACTTAGACATACTTAAACGTTATGTAATGTAAGCTTTATAACTTAAATTTTATATAAATATGTTTGTGTAATGATATCATGTGAGTCTGGATGTTCTTTGGAAACTAGTGGTTGTAGAGCCTTGTATATTGTGTGAAGAGTTCTTGATTGGAAAGGTAACTAATTAGGGGTTCTTTGTACAGTATACGGCATCTGCCACGACTAGGCCGTCCTCAGTTCGTAACATTCGTTCACCCTCTAAAGGATTGGACTTAGATGAGAGTAAAGGAGAGAAAAAAGTGAAAAATTAGACAATACTTGTGAGGAATAGAACTTTTATTAATATTCATAAAAACATTTACAAGGAAACTATACATTAGTCAAAATATGGTTGAAGATTATTGGTATTCCAAGTGCGTGGGATGAGCTCACTATCTAATCTTTCCAATCTATATGCTCCATGCCCTAAGCTCCCTTTTACTCTAATTGGGTCTTCCCAATTGAGGGCCAACTTGCCTTATCCTTCCCGTAAGCTTATAGCCTCTAGCTTCCAGTATACCAGGTTGCCAACCTTAAACTCTTTATGTCGGACCCTTTGATCATAATATCTACTGCTAAGTGTTGGTAGGCAGTTACCCAAACTGCGATTAGGTCTCTAATCTCTTCTATAGTATTAACACTAACCTAAAGTAGGGACTTATAAAGGATAGTGTTGAAACTTTGAGTCCAAATATTACGAAGCTCTAGCTTGAAGGAGAGGATTGCTTCTAACCTAAAAGCCAAGCAAAAAGGGGTTTCACCCGTAGAGGTATAATTGGTGGTCAATATCCCCTTTATTAGGCAGCTCGTCTGCCTAAGCTCCCTAAGCTTAGTTTGCCCTCTTCTTCAAGCTCTTAAGGATGACCTAATTAGTTGCTTAAACTTGACCATTCGACTAAGTGTAAGCAACCAACGTGAAGTGTAGCATGATGTAGTGGTCGGTGTAAAATTCTTTAAACTTAGGGTTATCGAACTAATGCCCATTATCCATGATGAAGATGTAAGGGACCCTAAATTTGGAGAGGAAATTGTTCCGAATGAATGACTCAACACTCCTTTCAACGATATTGGCCACAATTTCGACCTCGACCCACTTGGTAAAGTAGTCGATGGTTATGATGATGTACTGTCGATCTCCTAAGGCCATGGGGAAGGCGATAAGGATTTCGATGCCCCACTAGGAAAATAGCCACAAATTGGTTAGGGGCTGGAGATTGATGTTGGGGGCATAACTAATTGGTGTATGCTTCTAGCATTGGGGGCATTTCTAAGCTATAGCCTTAGCATCCTGCCTCATGGTAAGCTAGTAGTATTTGAGTCACAAAGCCCAAATGTAAAGGGCTTGGTTTTAGATATGGTTGCTGCACACTCTAGCGTATAGTGTGCAACTCTTCCATGACATGTAGACCCTTGTTTGCTCGAAGGCATCTGAGCTGGGGAAAGCTGACTCCCTTGTGATACAGGACATCGTCCACCAAAGTGTAGTTAGCGGCATAATATCTCAACTTCTTTGCCTTTCTCTGGTCTTTTAGGAGCATGGCTTACTCTAAATAACTTGAGATGGGATTCATCTAGCTTAGCTCTGATGGTGCTGCCGTAAGCTCTAAGATCTCAGCCGAACCCAGAGTTATGCTCTTCTCTAGCAAGTATTTATTAAAAATCTTCATGTCTTTCACCTTAGGCTTCTTTATCCCTATGGAGGTGACTTAGACAGCTAATCTATAGCCAAGTTTTCAATTCAGGGGATCTTTGTGATGGTTTACGAAGGAAACTCAACTAGAAGATTCTTCACTTTCTCCAAGTATCTTACCATAGTGTCGTCTTTAGCCTCATATTCGCTTCAAATATTGGACAACAAGGATAGAGTCCGAGAAAACTTGTAAATGCTTAATGCTAATCTCTTTGGCCAGCTTGAGACCAACTATTAGCGCCTGGCATTCGGATCCGATGTTGGTAATGTCAAAACTGAACTTAAGAGCATAGCAAACTATGACCTTGTACGATCCAGTCAGTATGAGACCCGCACCTCCACCCCCCAAGGTGGATGATTCATCAACGTGGAGAGTCTACATTGACTTTTCATCCCCTAGTAGTGCTTTCTCCTCTCCTGTGTATTCAACCATGAAGTCGGTTAGTACTTATGCCTTATAGACCATTCGTAGTTAGTATTGGATTTTGTATACGCTTAGCTCCATTACATACTTCATCATCCATCCAGACGCATCTAACTTCTACTGTAGTGTATGTAATATCCCATAAATTAGCAATCAAGACATGAATATTTGAGTATTATGACAAAGCCCCATCCTTATGCAATTAGGATTGATAATTGATCTAGAGCATTTAGGAAAGTAAATCGAGTAGACTAAAAGCTTACGAAAAACATGATAACCCTAATTGAGGAATTCTCATACATGTGGAAGTAAAAAATATAATAAAATATCAAGAATATAATCAAAATAGTAAGAATTTGCTCTATATGAGACCCTAAAGTCGAGTTTAGGGCAACCATACTTAAATTTAAAACTTTCGAGAAAAGTTATTTAATTGAATCCAAACTTTACAACTAAGATATAAAAGTTAGTTGAAATAATTTGGTGAAGTTGGATTTTGAAAATAATTACCCAAAATCCCAATTTTCCCCCTAAAAGTATGATTACTTAATATAGTGTAAAATGATCGAAATCTTTAAAACCGAGCTCGAAATGCAACAAGGACTTAGAAATAAGTTAATTAAGCAATAAAAGAAAATAATATAGCATAATATATTATATGAGTATACACGTATTTTTATGAGTATACTCGATATATATAATAAATATACTCGTAAATTAACCTAAAACTATATAATTATACATAATAAGTATTAAATTCGCAAAAATTAAATAAGAAAAATATCTTAAAAATAAAAGACATGTTAGAAACATGGTTATATGCATATTATTACTCATTACGTATGTTATATATATAGTGTATATATATACGTATATAATAATTAAATATACTTAAATTATTCAAATATTACTAAAATTACACTAAAATTTAAACAAAACTTATCCAAATGATGTGAGAACAGCTGGAATCCACATGGCACTTCAACAATAGTTGGATGATGACTCAAAAGTGAATTATTAACAATTTGCCACCTCATACTTTTTGTTTTTCAAGAAAAATATTAAAATAAATTACGTAATAATTAAGAAAAAAATCCAACCGACCTTAACTATAATAAATAAGACTCCCTTACAACAAATATACATTTAGGAACCCAAATCACAAAAAGGAAAAATCAGAAAAAGTCAAAGGAAAATAGAAAAAAAAATTAGAACAAAAACAGACTAAGAACCGAGCTAGGACAGTTCCTCGACCGTCCAATGACCTGATGTGGAGCCCTGCCACGATCTAGCAGAGCCACCACTAACTAAGCCACCAAACAACCCCTCTCCGACTAATGGTGGCTAGCTCCAATGAACTTAGGTTTCGAGCTTCTACTCTATTTTTCTCTATTTTTGAAAAATTATTAAATTAATTATGAAAAATATAAAAAAAATAATAATTTCTAGGTCATTTTAGATACACTTTCATTTCATAAATTTATTTTAACAAAATTAGGAATATTTAATGTACTTACTTAACAAATGTACTATTCATTAGAATTTTGAAATTCAAAATAAATACACTAAATGATGTAGTTTCTAGCTCAAAATTTTTATGTAAGATACTTATAATATATAGATAATTTTTATGTAGCCCAATTTTTTATTTGAATATTTTTAATATTTATTGTATTTTTTTGCCTAAAAATAGCTTAAAATTTGGCTGAAAATGTTAAATAAATAGGATTTATGAAATTAAATAGTGAAACTAACCTATACTGATTTCTAATGAAGTATAATGATGTTAGGATAGGTTGAAAATAGTTTTGTACAAAAAGAATCATATTTAGGTAATTAAGTGTAATTTAAGGGTAAAATTATAATTTTGAATATATAGGCGATAGATTGAAAACTTGAAACCAAATACTAGCTAAATTCCACATATTTTTAGGAGTCTAGAAATTTTTGGGGAATTATTTAGTAATCCAAGCTATTTATTATGAATTTACATAACTATTTACATACTAAAATAGCTTAACCAATTCTAGTAATAATAGGTTAAAATATGATAAATAGTTGAATAAAAACTATCTATTTGTGTACTGGTCAGATTGAATAAAAATTATATATTTTTTAATATATTTAATGATATTTTAATAATCAGGATATGTTATAGAGGTATTAGAGTTAGATAATACTTATATTATGGGTTATATTGATAAATTAGGTAAAATATGGTTTAATAACATAAATTATGTATAGTATGATAATATTTGATTAGATACGCAAAACTGTGTTAAAAACTCGAATTACTTGTTAAAAGTCATCTCTAGAAATTAAGATTTGTAATACGTGTTGTTAAGTTTGTACGAGCCCAACAACATTATTTTTACTAAAATCAGATAAACTTAGGTAATATAACCTATATCTCTACAATATTATTGATTTACATACTATTATAACTCTACCGTAATTAAAACAATATTTAAGCGACTAAAAGTATGTTTTGATACAACCGGAATGATATATTATACGTAATAGTATAATTGCGTACATTATTAATACTTAATAACTTAACTTAACCGATATAATGAAACTATATATTATTATATAAGGAAAATGATAATATACTTTATATATATATATAGCTGCTTTAAATAAAACCCTAATATTTTCGTAACTATTACGAAAACTGAATTTAGATTTTGTATATATAGAGCCTCCAAGTGATCAGACCATTAACAACACAAGTTTTCCGAAGTGAGAGTCAGGACAAGTAAGTGGGATAAATGCTTTATAGTATTTTGGGATATTATTTCAAAATATCTAGAGACTTTGGTATGTACTAACTTGTGATTGTAGTTAACTGTTTATGTATGTGCAACACTTATGGTTAGGTTTCGATTTGCTTTAATGGGAGCTGAGCTCCATGATATGATTATTTTGTAAATATTATTATTGAATTGTTTGAGCTTAATTGATCACCCTAAAAAGATGAACTAACTCAAACTTGGCTTAATATCTAATTTGATATGCATCGCAACCCACTAGGGATAACGACTAGGATTCTCAGGCTAAATATAGACTCCCTTCGATAAGGATAGCTGAAATTGTCATTTCCATCCTTAGCTGAACTAAGTGATAGGAGAGGAGGTCACAGCAAAGTTGAGGGCTGTAGTTCGAAGGTAGTTACAGGAGGAGGGTATTTTGCATTGCATAAGCCCCGGTTTGGTTTCAATCCATGAGTATGTGACATCAATCTCCTCAACCCGGATTAGAGCAGGTAAAATTTCTCTGATCGCACAACGGATCGGATAACATCATGCGATGGCATTTTCTTGTACATACATTGCATCTAACCAACTTGATTGAAAACCCTATTTGTGATGTGCTAAGTGTATACTTCTGTCTCCACCCTACTTATTAAGTAAGTTGTCGCTTATTTCCCTATAGTTTGTTTTGTAAGTTCCAAATGGCTTATAAGTTTCTACCCAACACTAGAACCCTAGTAAACTGGGACGGGAAGTGAGATACAGTAAGAAATGGCCGGTTATTGCCCTTAGTATTAACTTTTTATCTTTTAAGGAAAACTACATAAGACTCCTTAAAGGGCTTAGTAGTTTTCAATATTTTGGTCTGTATATGAATGACAGGTGTTTGTGGGATTTACTACTCCTTTTTTTATAAGGTCAAATGACAAGTGTATTATTACAAATTATTTCATAAGATTACTCTACAGGTTTATATCAAACAAGTATCGAATTAGATGCTTCAAAAAGGTAAAGTCGAGTACACCTTGTATGACTTAGGTCTAAGATAATAGCTGTGAGGACAGTTTCTATCTTAGGATTGTTTGCATGGTGGGACTGTTACGACTTCACCTTTTCGGGGCATGATAGTGTACGCAGTAGTCGGTCTATAAGTATGATAATCTAGTGCACTTGGAAGTAAGGCCTAAGTTGACGTACTGAGATGAAAATAGGTAAGGCGAATTTTGTACTCTGGTGTACCTGACCTCAAGCCCCTAAAGTATGTGGCTGACATAGTATACAGGCATGTCTTCTCTCCCTTTTACTCTAAGTAGTATAGAGGAGAGTGCATGATCACTAACAACTAGGTACAAATACAAGTCCTCCCCTGGAACAGGCTTAAAGAGGACTAGAGGGTATACGAGGAAGTCCTATAGCTGCTTAAAGGCTACCACACACTAAAGAATCTATTCAAAACCTTTTGGATTCTTAAGGATTTTGAAGAACTCAATGCATATATTTTCACTCTTGGAGACAAATCTACTCAGCACAACCACCATGCTGATGAGCTTTTGTACGTCTTAGACTAAGGAGAGAAGCTTCATATCCCTAATAGCTTGTATTTTTTTAAGGTAAGCCTCAATTCCTCTTTGAGTGACTAAGAAGCCAAGGAATTTACCAGAGCCAACCCCAAATATGCATTTTTGGGAGTTCAACTTCATGTCATGTTTTTTCATCTGGTTAAAGACTTCCTACAGGTCCTTAACATGATTGCCGGGTTGCTTGCTCTTAACTATCATGTCATCAACATACACGTCCATGTTTTGCCGGAGCTGGGGTTTGACCAACTTTATCACCATACTCTAATATGTTGCCCTGGCATTTTTGAAGTTGAAGGGCATGATTGTATAGTAGTACGTACAAAAGTTAGTAATAGAAGAGGTATAGACTTCACCCTTCGAATCTATCTTGATCTAATTGTAGCTCAAGAAGTCGTCCATGAAACTAAACAGGGCGTGTCTTGAAGTGTAGTTGACCAATTGGTCGATCATAGGGAGAGGGAAGCAATCTTTTGGGTAAGCTTTATTGAGATAAGTATAGTCAACACGCATGCGCCATTTCCTAAACTTCTTCTTGACTAGCACTATATTTGCCAACTAAGTTAGATACTTCTCTTCTTTGACTAAGTCAGCATTAAGTAGCTTCTACACTTCTTCCTCTATTACGACCTACCTTTCTGGGGTAAAATGTCCCTTCTTCTATTTGACAGGCTGCACATTAGAGCCAATGTTGCATGTCTGATGTCAACCAAGTAAACTTATCTAAATTGGTCAATAGGAGGACCAGTATCTGCTCTTTCACCTAATAAGGGGTTTCAATTCCGACCTTAGTGATTCGGTCGTAATGCATCTCCGGGGTCGAACACATAGAGAGACACCACAACAAAGCAAATAAAAACAAACAAGAAAAAGCTTAGCAAAGTCTAAGCAACTACCGAATGGATATAATGCACCACTTGATCCTACTCAACCTACAGTCTGCAAGATATGACACACCAATCCAAATTGAAAAGTCACTCACCACTACTACTTACTAAAGGGAATAGATAAGAGCTAAATAATAACAAGAACACTAAGGTTGCATAAAAGAATAATTTCTATGTTGAAGAAATGATTGTTCGCATATAAGAAAGTGGAGGTTTATATAACCGTCCACTAGGGTTACTTTATATGTATGAAAAGACAAAAGGGTATTCTATAACTAGGTTACATAAGACATACTGAAAAGGGTAAAAGAGACAAAGAATATTTAGTGTGAAAAAGAAAGAATCATTATGGAATACTATGTCAAAAGACACGTGTTGCTTAGTGTCTGGATGGGAGAAATATGGTACAAGGTAGGCGGAAATAGAGTAACGCTTGTAGTCAAGGGTTCACTTGATGTGGACCAAGTCAGAGACCAATTAGTTCTTCTAAAGAGAAGTCAGTTTAACTCGAGGTTGGATCAAGAGGTCACCTCGACTATTCTTAGCCTATCTCCTAGGATAAAGCATTGCTGCTAAACAGGGGCAGATTTGACGCATGTAAGGATCTGATAGTCAGGTCGGTATGAGAACAGCTTAGGATAAGAATCCCTGTCTTGGCTATAGCCTAGAGTTAGTATCCTCCGAGCGAGTCCTTGGAGTCTTCTAGCTCAGTTACGCATGATTAGTACGAGGGGTTGATTCCTATCATCAGCTTGGGGTTCAGGAAGATTTGTCCTCAAATCTAGAGTGGTCTCTGCTCTTTCTTCTAAGGCATTCGCAGGGTCTTCTTCCGTTGGTTGATGAGGGATCAAATCGAATACATTGAAGGTGGAAGAAACTCCATAGTCATCAGGCAACTTGATTTGGTTAGTATTGCAATTGATTTTCTTCAAGACTTTGAACGGACCATTAACTCAAGGAGATAGTTTATTCTGTCTCAAGTGTGGGAATCGTTCTCGGTTGAGATATATCCATACCAAGTCTCTTAGGTGGAAAGAAATAGTTCAACAGCCTCGGCTACCAATTTCATGCTTCTTCTTATTGAACTTAGCGATCTTCCTAGTTATAGATTGGTGTAGCTTATGCAATTCTTGGGTTCTGTCTACTCTGGATTGACTCTCTTCAGTAGCTGTTGAGGTGCCGACATATCTAAGGGAATGGTAGGGTTATGGCCATAGACGACCTTGATTGGGGTCTTCCCAATAGTGCTATGGACAGTTTGGTTGTATGCAAACTCTACAACTGGTAACCACAGATCCTAATCCTACAAGTTCTTTCTTGTTACAACTCTGCGCAGATTACTTAGCGTTTTGTTTACCACTTTAGTCTAGCCATCAGTCTGAGGGTAGCTACTAAAGCTAAATACAAGTTTAGTTCCAAGAGTTCCCCAAAAATAGCTCAAAAATTTTTTGTCCTGATTTGAGACTATAGCTTTTGATACTCTATGTAGTCAGACGATCTCCTGCAAAAACAAATCAGCAATATATATAGCATCATTAGTTTGATCGTATGGAATGAAGTGTGTCATCTTGCTGAAGCGGTCTACTACGACAAAAATAGAATCTTTCCCTCTAGATGTTTGGGGCAACCCTAAGATAAAGTCCATGCTAAGGTTGGCCTAAGGTAAAGTAGGTGTTGGCAGTAGGATGTACTCTCCATGGAGTTCTCTCTTCCCCTTTGCATGCTTACACACTTTACAACTACTGACTACCTTATGGACATCCTTGGCTAAACTAGGCTAATAAAGTTTTCTTTCAACAGGTTAGTTGTCTTGGTCTCCTCGAAATAACTAGATAATCCTCCACTATAAGCTTCTCTGATCAATAGCTCACGCATGGAACATTTTGGAATACATAGCCTACAGTCCTTAAATTGATAGTTGTCCTTAAGATAATATCCTCCAACTATTACCCCTTCTCAGCATTATTCAACAATGGGACTAAAGTAAGGGACAGTAGCATACTGCTTAGTGATGAGTGAGAATCCTAATAGTTTTGTCTACAAAGTGTTCAGTAAAGCATCAGCAACCACATTTGCACTTCCCTTCTTGTGCATAATGACGTACGAGAACCTTTCCATAAACTCCAACCACTTAGCTAGTCTCTTTGAGAGTTTGTTATGACTTTCAAGATGCTTCAATGATTCGTGGTTAGTGTAGATAATGAACTTTCGTGATAGTAGATAGTGTCGCCAAATAATGAGGGCTCGGAAAAGGGAGTACAACTCCTTCTCATATATAGAATAGTTCAGGGTAGGGCCACTAAGTTTCTCACTGTGATAGGCAACCAGTCATCGCTCTTGCATTAGGATAGCACCAATTCCAACTCCCAATGTATCATATTCTAATTTAAAGGGCTTATCAAAATTTGGTAGTGATAAGACAGGTGCCGATGTGAGTTTTTCCTTGATATCTCTAAAGCTATGTTCAGCTAAAGCTATGTTCAGCTCGTTCGTTCTACTTGAATCCTTCACTCCTCTTTGTCGACTCAGTCAATGGCGTAACTATTGTATTGAAGTTCTTAATAAATTGCCTATAGAAAGAAGTTAGGCCATGAAAGCTAGGTCATGAAAGCTTTGGAGCTCAGTGATGCTCTTCAGCATTGGCCATTCCAAAACAACTCAGATCTTGTCCTCATTTGCCTGAATTCCTTCCTTTGATACTACAACCCAAGGAATATCACTTCTCTTTGGCAAAACATGCATTTCTTTGCATTCCCATATAACTTCTCGATTTGCAAAATGTCAAATACTTCACGAAGATGTTGAACATGGTCGTTTAGGTTAGCACTGTATACCAATATATCATCAAAGTACACGACCACACATCTTCCAATTAGGGGCCGCATTACATGGTTCATTAATCTCATGAATGTGCTTAGCACATTAGTAAGTCTAAACGGCATAACAAACCATTCGTAGAGTCTGTACCTAGTCTTAAAGACAGTCTTCCATTCATCGCACGACCTCATCCAAATTTGGTGGTAGCCACTCCGTGGATCAATCTTCGAGAATATTTTAGTGCCATGAAGCTCATCTAACATATCATCAAGCCTCGGTATTGAGTATCTGTACTTAATAGTAATTCGGTTGATTGCTCAGCTGTCGATGCACATCCACCATGATTTTTCGAAAAGAGCAGAACTAGTACAACACAAGGGCTCATGCTCTTGTTCACATATCTTCGCTCAATGAGTTCGTCCACCTGTCTTTGCAGCTCAACAACCTGCTTAGGGTTCATCCTATATGCAGGTCGATTCGATAGGGTGGTGCCAGACTGTAGATCAATACAGTGCTCTAAGCCTTGGACTGGTGACAGTCCTCTAGGCAGTTCTTTTAGAAATAGGTCGAAAAACTCATTTAGCAAGCTTCGGATCTCTTCTGGAACATTTTATAACTCTATCTCCATCGGTCTCCTAACCAACAGGAACATCGATTCATCAGCCTTCTCAGAAGATCAGAGCTCTCTATGGCTCATCACTAGGGCTTTCTTCTTACTAGCTCGAGTAAGCTGATTATGGGTTTCATTTACTTGGGACAAGGTTAGAGGTTGCAACACCATCCTCCTTCCATCCTTAACAAAGGCATAGGTGTTTTTATACCTGTTGTGCGTAATTTGTCAATTGAACAACTAAGGTTATCCAAGCAGCAGATGTGAAGCTCTCATAGGGATGACATTGCGCACTACTTCATCCCTGTATACATTTCCGACACTAAACGGCACGGTCACTTGTTTAGTTATGTACAAAGCACCATTATCATGAAGCCAATACAACTTGTAAGGTCGAAGATGCTTTGAGGTCAATAAACCCAACCTCTACACAAAGGATTGCATAACCACATTAGTGTAACTTCCTCCATTCACTATGATCGTACATAATTGGCCTTTGACGGTACACTTGGTATGAAACAAATTCTCCCTTTGGTCCTCTTCAAAGTTCAGCAAGGAACTCAGTACTCGCCTTAGGACTAAGGTCATCACTTCTCCTTGATCGACATAAACACAAGTCTCTTCTTCTTCTTCAGCCTTAAGTTTTCCAACATCTTCTTCCTTCTCGAGCTCGTTCTCGTCGGTGCTATCCACTACATCTCCTTGGAGCACTATAACGCGTTGGCTGGGACATTTAGCGGCCATATGTCCGAAGCCTAGACATTTAAAGCACTTTACCTCGCTAGTCTTTCATCCAGAAGTCTGCCTTTTCTCATATGTCCTCTAAGTCGGCCTACTCTCGATTCAGCCTAGTGATTGGCTCGACCCTACTGGTTTCCTCGGCTGTCTTTAGATCAGTTATTCCTCTCCTTAGCCCTATGTAGCCTACTCAGCTCAGCTTGTACATGTCATCATGGTACTGGGGCTTACGAGAGTGTCGGCTCAAAACACTTCTCTTCTACCTTTCAACCCTTTGCACTATCTTAATGGCCTCTTCCAATGTATAAAACCTTTGTACTTTCACAATATTGTGAATCTCATACTTGAGCCCAAAAATGAACCTCGATATGGTATGGGCCTCTAATTCTTCCATGTCGGCTCGAATCATTAACATTTGGAACTCTCTCATGTAGTCATAAATAGACTAGCTTCCTTAGCAAAGCTTCTGCAACTTTGCAAATGTATCTTGTAGGTAAGTCTTGGGCACAAATCTACTTCTTAACAACCTTTTCATCTCATCCTAAGTTCTAACACCTTGTCTTCCATTTCTTGCTATAGCGGCATTCAGATTCTTCCACCACATAAAGGCATACCTACTAAACTCCAACGCAATAAGTTAGACTTTGACTACATCCTCATACCCATAACATTGAAATAGTTTCTCGACCTTCTCTTCTTACTCTAAGTATTCATCTGCATCTCCACTTCTACCGAAGGGTAGGATTTGCACCTTAACATTATCTAACCTTCGAGGAACTCGGCACCCTTGTCCTTGCGCTTGGTAATAGTCTACTTCTTCTTCACCAAACTCTTCAACATCCATCTCCTCATCATCTTCCCCAATCTCCTTAACTCCAATTTTCGTCTAACAGCTCTATCTGCTACTCCTCTAGCTCGTGGCGGTCAAATTAAGCGATTAGTCCGATTGCCTTGGCCATAGTGTCTCTCAAGGGCATCTTCTTATAGGTTTTGCTACTGCTGCACATCTTGAGGTTGTTGTCTATTAACTTGCATTGCGGTGACTAGACTCTCAACAAGGTTTGTGAGTCTATTAAGTTTAATGTCAACCGACCCTAAGGTGTTGCTACCATTATGACCATAACTAGGTTGAGCACCACTGAATTGGTCACCAATAACTCCTTGAACACTTGAATATGGCATGGTATAATATTTCTCGAATGGATTAATAACTCACTAACAACTTTAATACCTAATAGCTACTTAAATAGAATAGAAACAAACTTGCTCTATTTTTGCAATGAGAAATAGAGTAGGGATTGGGTAATAATGAGACTACACTTGCTATCACACAAACACACTGCAGTAGCTACGGAAGGAACACTGCAATTGCTAATAATAAAGTGAACCAAAACTTCACCGCAACTTTGCACACTCCCTCACAAAACCATACTCTGATACCAACGAAGCTGATACATCTCTGAGGTCAGAGACATAGAAAGGCACCACAACAAAGCAAACTAAAACAAATAGGAAGAAGGTTAACAAAGTCTAAGTAGCTACTGAATGGATATGGCGCACCACTCGATCTTATTCGGCCTACAGTCCATTTGATATGACTTATCGGTTTGAACTGAAGGGTCACTTACCACTACTCCTTGCTAAAGAGAATAAATAAGAGTTTAATAATAAGTAGAACACTAAGGTTGCTTAAAGGAATAATTTCTGTGTTGAAGAGATGATTGTTCACATATAAGAAAGTGGGGGTTTATATATCCGTCTACAAAGGTTACTTTACATGTATAAAAATACAAAAGGGTATTCTACAACTGAGTTACATAAGACATACTAAAAAAGGTAAAAGTGACAAAGAATCTTTAGTATGAAAAAGAGAGAATCATTCTAGAATACTGTATCAAAAGACACATGTCACTTGGCATTTGGATGAGAGAAATATGGTACAAGGTAAGTGGAAACAGAGCAACACTTATGGTCAAGGGTCGACCTAATGTGGACCAAGTTAAGGACCAATTAGTTCTTTTGAAGAGAAGTCAGCTTAACTCGGGGTTAGATTCTTGTAATCGAATTAGGAGCTCACCTCGGCTACTCTTAGGCTATTTCCTAGGATAAAGCGTTACTGCTGAATAGGGGCGAATTTAATGCATGTAAGGATCTGATAATTAGGTCAGCATGAGATTAGCTCAAGATAGGAATCCCCATCTCGGCTATGGCCTAGAGCTAGTATCCTCCGAGTAAGTCCTTAGAGTTCTCGAGCTCGGCTGCATGTGATCGATCTAAGGGATTGATTCCTATCAGGTTAGGATAGGCGCTAATTTGCACCTCTTCTATTTTTTCACTCTACTCGCCTGTCTCAGTCGGCTTCTCCTGTGGGCTGGTCTCCAAGGCAAGGATACAACCTACTTTGGTGCTAACATAAAGCTCTCGAAAGAGCTTCTAGTCACACTTACAAATTCCCACCTTAGTAGGGGTTAGGAACTTTGCCTTCAAGGGGAGGAAGAGGTAATGACTCTAAAAGCATTCAAGCTTGGTCGTCCCAAAAGAATGTTGTAGGGGGATGGACAGTTAATTACGACGAACTCTACTAGTGGCCGCGTGATGTTGTCGTCATCGCCAAGCTCCATGTTAAGAGTGATGACTCCAGTAGCTTGGATAGTTCCCTCATTGAAGTCAATGAGATTATGGTAGTAAGGCTTCATTTTGACAGGCAACTTACTCCTTATCCTTTCATACGTATGCATGAAGAGGATGTCGATAGAGCTGTTGGTATCCACCATAATCTTGAAGACCTCAAAATTCGCGATTGTTGCCCTAATAACAAGGGCGTCTTGATAAGGGATGTCTATCCCCTTTAAGTCCTCATTTGAGAAAGAGATCAAAATATCAATCTTTTATCTCTTTTCTTTAATAACCAACACCTCAAATGGGGTGTTAGCTGAGTTGCTGGTGCTCAACCAGCTCCCTGGATGTAGCCTCCTAATGATTCTGTTAATCATGCCATTGGGGGCTCAGTCATTACGGTGATCTTCATTCTATTCTACTCGGGCTCCTTCAGTTCACCACCTCCGAGGAACCCTATCTTCATCATCATTAGAACGATCGTCGTTCCTTTATTGGGCTACATACTTGCCGAAGAAGCCCTACTGAATGGCATATTCAATTATGTTCTTTAGTTGGAAGCACTCCTTTATGGTGTGGCCGTAATCATCGTGGAACTAGTAATACTTGTCTAAGTTCTGATGAATGGGATTCCCATTCATCTTGGGGGGCTTCTACAATAAGCCTTTGTTTTACACCTCAATGAAGACTTGGGCGATAGGTTGGTTCAAAAGGGTATGTTGTGTGTAAATGGGAGGGGGAAGTAGGTTTTACTTGGCTCAACACTTCTTACTGCTCGAACCTTCCCCTTCAACCCTACTCGATACCCTATCATTAAGGTGATCCTTTATGGATAATCTTTCCTTGTCCTTATTTTTGCTTAACCTCTCTCAATTAGGGCCGTGCCTGGCACGAATGTTATCCTCCTGATCCATATATTTGTAGGCCTTATTCCAAAATTCCACCAGGATCTTTGGCTTGCTCTTCATAAGCAGGCAAAAGAAGTCTCCCACGAGTCTTATGCTGAGCTGTACAACATGCATTATTACTCTGTCATCCAATTGAGGGATCTTAACCATAGCATTATTGAACCAAGCTACATATTCTCATAAAGTCTCCCTTTCGCTTTGCCTTATCAAGTACAAGGATGAAGTGTCCTTAGATAGGGGGCTTGCTAGCCTTGAAATGGAGACTAAACCTCTATGCTAGCTCATTGAAGGAGCCAATAGAGTTCTTAGGTAAGTGGTTAAATCACATCTAAGCTGCTTTCCTTAGGGTTCTTAGGAAAGCCTTACACATAATGACATCTCCATAGCTATGGAGGTTTATGAGGGTATAGAAGTGGGGGAGCTGATCATTAGGGTCACCCATACCATCGTACTAGTCTAAGGTAGGAAGCTTATTGTTTGGAAGCAACACCTCATCTCGAACACCCCTATTGAATGGGGTTTTATTATTAGCGACTAGCCCGACGTCGTTAGTTGCTTTGATCTCCTACAGCTAAGAGAGCTTTCTTACGATCACATGAAGCTCATTAAGGTTAACATTGTCTGCTAGGTGAGCTTAGCATACTGTAGAGTGTACCGGTACTCAATGGGAGTCGACCACCTACTCATTGCCAGCAAAGGTACGTCGTGAATGGCCACAAACCACGCCTGCTAATCCTATACTAGGGGATTGGGTTGTTGATCCCTACCATTCTCCTACTGCTGTTATTGGTTGTTGTGCTAAGTGTAAGCATTAGAAGCTTTAGGCAGATGGGTCTGTATGCAACGCCTCTTAGCATCCTCAAGGCGAGCACGGAGCGACTTGTTTTAGGCAGTAAACTCCTCAAGCAAGCGTTTTGAGTGCTGTTTAAGTATTTCCTTAGCTAAGGGTTGATTTTTAGTAAGTTGATTGTTCACCAATTAGTTATTCTCAGGGTTGTCAATGTGCTCCATGTTAGCAATCGAGGTTAGTGTTTGGTTGAGTATTTAACGTATATTCGAGTAGGAAATTAGATTTGGTTCCTACAGATGGTGCCAAATGTTGTCTTTGGGTTTTGGCTAGTAGAGATTTGGTTGAGAGTGGGCTTCACGTTACTGTGTAAGCCTGCAAGACAAAGAACAATGAGGGTTGTTAAGGTTTTGTCCGGCGTTACTACTTTGATGCTTAAGTTAAAATGGTGTGTAAGGAGAGTGAGAGTACTCGAGAGTAAGAAGTAGGCTCTAGTGTGCGAAGTACAAGTGATTTACTGTAGGTGATAGCCTTGTATTTATAAAAGAGTAAAGTTGGCAGCTAGAGAAGAGTTAGTGGGTGGAAGCCATGTCCGTAAGCAATGGGTAGTGAAGCCATAATGTCCGATGTGGTCCGCAAATATACGAGGTAGTTATCAACTCAATCATCAGCCTTATCTACAGTATTCTAGCAATAAGTGAATGTTGTAGCTGGGTAAGCTATGTTATGGGCTTAGATTAAGCCCAATAATGAACATGAAGAGGTTGAGTCTGAAGAAGTACAGTCTCAACCACGAACCTAATCAGGTTAGTATAGACCTGAAGAGTTCAAGTCCAAAAGGCCTCATCAACACATTCCATTTTAAACCATTACATCAAGAGGTTACTAAGGGAAGTTTTGCACATGCATGACACAAAGACCCCACACACTCCTTCCTTAACTTGCTTGAGTGTCGAGCACCAAAACAAAAATAGGGAAATGCATGCTCAGTATTCATTAGTATATTCTACACCCTATTAGCCTATTTTTTTTTTTTTCTGAATTATAAGTAATGATGGGGCTAGTAAATAATATAAAACGCGGTCATGGAATCATGATCAAATTGAATCGTATTAGAAAAGACATTATAATGGATTCAAACCAAACATGAACTAGAAAATAAAAGATTCAATTTCCTTTTTGCCCTTACAAATTAGGGTTTCCTTAACTGAAACCTTATACATAAGGGGTATTATCAAATCACTAAAATTTGTGCTCAATTGTGTGAGATTTATAGCTTATCCAATTGTGAGGGATTTGTTTTAAAATGTTGAGGAAGAGCATGCAGTTTTCAAAAGTCTTGCATGTCCTTAAGAACACTTCCTAGAGCATTCAGCATGCAATACTTAGATTAATATTTTGCAACCTATAAAGGACTCACTTTATAAATAAATGTTGTAGTCTTTACTTTCATTTTAGTTGAATATAATTTCACTTTTTTCCTTCATTTTTCTTATCAAAGCATTTTCGATTCAAACAATTTAGGGTTAAGGTCCATATATCTTCACCAAGTTCATATCATTTTTTATATACTAATTAAATTGCTCATCATATATTTTTAATTTTTAACAAGAAGATAATTGTAATACTAATTAGAATATAGTTAAATATATTCAATAATATAAGGTATAAGTATGCTGGAAGTCCTCTATATTTGCATCTAAATTCAATTAAGTCGCATTTATTTTGGATGAGTTATTTAAATAATCTATATTTACAATTTTGCATTATGTAACTTGCTCAATTATTTGTCTATGACTGTGACTATAAACAAGAGTGACTTGTTTGGTAGGACGATGCAAATATAAAAGGTTTAAACGATTTACTTAAAATATGGAGTACTTATTTACTAACTTCTATCGTGAATATAGAGCAGTTATTGATTGACCTAGATAAAGAAAACCTAATTGAACTTTTACACAAGTATAAAAGACTTTTGATATAATTCATATATAATATTAGTGGATGACACATCTACAATGCATGTATAAAACATAAATACTTTCAAGTTTAAAATATTTAGAGAATATTTAGAAAAGAAAAGAAAAACGAATCTCGGATGATTCTAATGTAGTTGACACAATAAGGAATGTAAAGTGGGATTTGAATTTAAAAGATATGATGTGGTGGGTTTTGCTGTGGAATTTATATAGTTGGATGTAGGAGCAGTTGAATAGCTAGTTTCGATGAAATGAGAAGGATATAGTGGTAATTCAATACTTATTAATAACTTTTAAGGGTGTATAGAGTCCCTAATAGCGTGTATTTTGTTAACTTAACGACATAGAATAATGATATACAAATTATGATGTATTGAATTGAAACCTAAGCCTCATGACTCTATCTATTTTAGTAAATTCGAAATGCAAATTTTGATGGGCTTATGCTTATTTTAGTATATGCCTTGAAAGAGATTTGCTTATTGGAAAATTTACAACTAAAACAACAAAGCCAATGAACAAGTACAGCAGAACTCGGAACATAGGCTTTCCAATCTATTTCGTCCATAAACAGATAATAACATTTTTTTTTTTTTTCTCCACCATGAAAATAACAAAATTTGTTGAGACCTCGGATATAAAAAATTACTTATAGCATTATATATATATTATCGTTTAGCAGGGATCGTCTGAGATAGCAGACACAATCATAGCAAGTGGAATCACGAGATCCGTCTGACATCATACATGCTCCAAATTACGTAGGTTGATTCTCCACTGGAAATTAAACAAAAGTAGCTGGTTGGTTTCCCACCCGAACTTAATTAAATATAATTAATGGGCTAAAAGCTCAGTTATGATGCGTGTACGCTAATTCATTATTCGAGTATCAAGACAGCCGAATCAAATGCGAAGATCATATAGATATAGTAGCCCCTACGATTCCTATTTTAATGTCAATTCATCGATAAAGGAATATTTCCATTGCATGTGCTAATCAGTGTCTATTCACCTATTTGCATTTTAATAATGCCGATCGATGTTTTCTTCCTTATCTTAAATTCCATTATCATCTATTAAAACTTGCCACCTTAATTATTTTAGTCTTCACTTTATCTGACTTATCTTTTTACTAATTATCTATAGTTTGTATATTAGCAATCTCATATGCTTCTCATATCATGTAATCGTATATATGTTTATATATTATTTAGGAGAAAATACAAACAATTCTTCTAAACTTCAAAATTTTAATTCAAGTATGAATTAATCTCTTGGATTTTTAAAGTATAATTTTTTATCCTCTAAACTTTAATAAATTGATAAACAAACCTTATAAATTGAGAATAACACTTCTAAACTTTAACTTCGATGTGCAAATATCCCATAAACTTATTAAAATATTTTTTAAAACCCCATAAATTTTGTTCATAGTATTACTTTTCTTTTCTTTTTTAACTAAAAAAAGGAAATATTTTTTATATTACTAATTTATCAAACTTTAGGGATAAAAACTGATACTTTAAATGTTTAGAAGGTCAATCTATACTTAAACCAAAATTTAAGAAGGTTATTTGCAATTTCTCATATTATTTAAGCTAAAATTATCTTATTTGACTTCATACCCTCTTTTAACATGTAGTCATTTGTGTCAACGACACATTCACATATCATTTATCCATATCTACATTGGAATATAGTCATTTAATTAAATAAAGTCTCTATATTGAAACAATGCAAAAATCAAAAGTTCATATAGAACTATTAACTACAATCTATAATTTTTTTGGTAAATTATTATCATTAAATCAAAAATAAAGAAACAAAGTTTTTCTTACAAAACTAAGGGAATCTGGTCCCATAGCCATATCAACATTCACATTCCCTTTCTCATTACTAGGCCTAAAGTCATGAGTAGTCAAACAACTATTATTCTTACAAACAAAATCCAAAATATAAGAAGGAGAGCAATCAACAAAAAATCAAATCTTTAGCTTTAGAGATTCTCTCCTTAGCTAATTTATCAACAACAACTTTAGCCTCACAACCGTATACCCTGTAAAAAACTACATTTTCAAACTCCTTCACAAGATCCTTACAAGCTATTAAAACATAAATATAGTAATAGTTTTCAATCTACTTCTTCACAACCCATTCAATGGCTGAAGAGGAACCAGATCCAATAATAATCTTTTTAAAATTTTACTACTTTACTAGTTTTAAAGCCTCTAAAATTGCCTAGAGTTCTACCTCTATTGGAGAAGTTTCTGCAATTTTCTTACTAAACCCCCTTAATTACCTCCCTTGCACTGTTAATGAAAATGTATGGCCAATTGATGGTTATTTAATGGACATTTGGTGAACGCACAATATAAAATGACTAAACCACTTTGATCACACGAGGGATTTTGATTTCTTAAGATAAATATTGGAATATATATATATATATATGTATATATATATCATTTTTTAGTAAATTGAAAAATATATATTTGACGTAACTATTTCTTTAATATAAGGGCCATTTTCGTGTTTAGCTCTCTCTTTTTTCTCCTTTTCCGATTATATTATGTCATACACCTTACAATATTTCTTTGGACATAAACATTGGATGAGTATACTTAGTATGTGTATGTGGGTGCATATGCATAGGTTTATATGTGTATGTATGTCTATGTGCATGTGTCTACACCTGTGCATTCGTACATGCATTAGTGTGTTTGTGTGTATGCCTACATGTGTATGCATTCATGAGTTTGTGGGCATATGCATGTGTGGGCATTAGTTTGTATATATATGTTTGGATGTGCAAATATACGTGTGCGTATACATATGCATATATGTATGCATGCATCATGTAAGAGTTTGTATATGTGGAAAATGATAATGCATACTCTAGTACCACTTGTTTGGAGAGTAAAACAAGAAAAAAAAATCAATTTTCAATTTGGTAAATTTTGTGTGAGATATTTAATGTGCAAGTTTCTTTCTTCGCTTTTAATAGAGGTTTTTGTATGTTTATTGATCTAATTAGATACAAATTACACAAATATCAATTATATAAAAAATTACACAATTACCGTTGCTAAATCGCATGTGAAAGACACAAATTTTCTTTTTACACATACATCATGCTTTGAAAATGCGACACCCGTTGTGATAGGAAATAGCATTGTCAAATTTTGGATTTCCAACTTCCAACATTCTTGTAGTAGTAAAGTCACACTTTCAAGATACAACTTTGCCATAATATAAAGTTGGTGAAGTAACATCTTGTTGATGTGATTTCTTTGTAACTTTTAAATCATATATTCAAGATATGATATAGTAACGATATTTATGTAATTTTTTTAATGTAATTTATGTTTATGTATTTTTTTTTTATGATTGGTAGACATGTATTGTTGAGATATATGCAACTATTGTACCAATTTGTTAGGATGCAATTCAAAATTTTCACAACTAGAGTAATCGAATGCAATGGCTAGATTAGTTGTGCCCCAAACAAAAGAGAGAACTTGAAAAGGTGATGATTAAGTATAATATTGAGCAATTTAATAGGCATATAAGATTTGGTTTGTGGCAAGTGAAAATACAATAAATATTATGTAATCGAGCTTAAAGAAGATATTAGATAAGCAATCAAAATTCATGAAAGATGGTAACTTTGTATATCTCAATTAGCATTCTTTAAGAACAATCCAACAAAGTATGTAGAATTGTGTTAGATGATATTTGTATAAGAGATGGATATAAGATTGTAAAATATATTATAAGAGCTATATATGTGGTTAAGTCTCTTGAGAAACAATTACTATTGAAGCAAAGACTATTTAATCTAAGATAAGTAAGGGATAAATGGTAATTAGGTAATGTATTTTTTATTTTATTGGGCATGAAGCAAGGAATTGAGAAGGAAAAAAGTATGAGAAGGAAGAATTTAGAGGGAATGAGCTATACAATTGTATGATTCCTTCTAATGATGTGTTTGGATAATAAAGAAAAGGAAAATGGAAGAAAGTTTAATTATTATTAAGGGCAGTAAACTTACCCATATAATCATAAAAATTAATAACAACAAGAAAAAGTAAGTGAAAAAGGAAGGGTAAATTAGTAATTATAAAGTCCTACCCCCAGTGCCACTTTTCCTTTTTCACCTTCTCTCTGGCAGGGTTAGGGGTAGTTTGTAAGCCTATGGAACAAACCTTTCCATTTTTCTTCCCCTTACATTCCTTCCCTACACCAAATAATGAAATGAATTACACTACTTTCCCTTCATTCTCCTCTGCCCCCACTCTTTCCATTCCCTTTTCCTAATGTTAAACATAATGCTAAGGTTTATATCTCTTATTAATGATTTGAAAAATAGTAACGTCAAGGTTTACCATCTCTATTCCATAGGTTATGTATGTCTATATTGGTAACGATTGTTTGTTAGTATAAGAAGTTAAAAGAATTCATTAAGGAAAAATTTTACTATAAGATGGTATCCATTGGCAAGAAGGTTATAAATGGTCTAATTTTTGGTAATTGACATCTATCTAGTAGTAGCAGCATGATTTTTTAGAGAAAGTCTAGAGTTAGGTATGTACTCTATCTCACTCTAAGCAGAATGACTACTTAAGGGAAGACAACTGAAAGGGATAGTACTAGTTACAAATGCTGGATGATGGGGGTAATATGATTAATGATGTGGCAATAATTGCGTGGGAATGATATGGTGTTGTTGTGATTTTGATAGGTAAAGGAGATCTTTAGATGGGTCTTAAACCTTAAAAGTGCATTTGCAGTAGAAATTGGTTTTGTATCTATAAACTAGGTTAAGTGATGTTATGCATATAGGCAAGTGATAAAGGTTGAAAATTGATGGTATAGATGGAGTCCTTGTTAGATAAGACATTGGAAGGATGTGTATGGTGTTATATGTGAGGTGTATTAATATTTTTCCTCTAACATTTTGTCTCTTGGTTCACTATAAGGTACTAATTTATGTAGTATAGTGAGATGGTTGTATCGAGGTCTTCCATGAGGTTTTGTTGGTAGCAAAAGGAATTAAGTCTAAAAACTTGATCCTACTATAAAAAATTGTATGTATGTATGTATATATATTTTGTAAATGTGAATTTCAGGATGGAGATAAAGGATCCTATTAGTGTCGTTAGCTATTGTAGATTGGTGACATAAATAATATGACAAAAAGATCTATTTTATTTTGCATAAGCATTGCATAAAATCCTATAGTGAAGAGAGTTTAGAGATAGGTGAAGTAGAGGAATAACTAGTAACTTAGGGGGTGTTAATTGGTGAGTGTAAAGATGCCTTGCCAAGATAGGATAGAGATAGGCATGGATTATGAATCAAACCACATCGTTATCTATGTCAAAAAGGTAGGTTACAAGACCAAATTTTTTATTTTTTTTCCTTAATTTTAAATTTGTATTGAGCTCAATCTACTTAAAGTAATTTATTTGACAAAAAATTAAGAAAAATACATTAATAATTCAAGTAAATGTTTTAGAGCTACTATTAGTTAAAACTGAAAAAATGGAAATGGATTGACCAATTCTATTACTTGAAAAACCATACAAACTTGGGTTTCGAGAACAAAACCATACCAACTTGGGGTTCATGAACATTACATTTAAAGTAAGAAAGGACTAAAAAAATATGGTTTCTTCAACAAAGGGTTGACTTTTCGAAATTTGATCGATAAGGTAAATATTTGCAAGAAAATAATCACTATTCAATTCTAAAAATTAGTGTTGTTTACGGATAAAGGATCATTAATTTTATAAAAATTCCATTACTATTATAAATATCACTAATATTATTATTTGAAAAATAAAATCATTTTTTCAACTATTTTGGAAAATATTTTTGATTATTTTTTATAAATAATCTGAGGAAGAATAATTTCTCAAAAGAATTATGTATTTAGGAAGGATTATTTTTTTTTTTAATTTTGGGGAAATTTGTTTTTATCTTTTAGTGGCCACCCAAAGTACCTACGTCGTAGCCATTAAGAATTAAACTACCATAACTCCCATTTAGAAAAAAAAAAATTGATACTTTTTATAAAGCAAAATAATCAACTTCTTACTATTATATTTATTTTAAAAAACCAACCACCATTGGACGGTAATACATAATACAAAAGATTTTAATTACATGTACACATATACTCATTTATTTCACCATTCTCTTTAAAAGAATCTTATTTTAAATTAATAAGCAAATAGCAATGAGATATTTATTAATTATGAAAAACTGTATGAACAATACTTAAATGAATGAAATAATAAATACAACATACAAGAAACATCAAAGCATAAAGTAAGAAAGAAAAACTGAATTAGTTAAAATAAATAAACAAATGAAAATTGGATAGAATTAGACCCAGATCCTAAGTAGGTTGGACTCAATTCAGATACATAAATACAAGGTTGGGTTTGGGTTGGATTTTTTAGCAAATTTGAGTCATAGGGAAGGGCATGCTGGCAAAGCTTTTCTTTGAACAACAATGGCAATTATCGATAATTTAGGTTATGTTGAACCAACCTTTCTTGACTTCCTCAATTGTTTGGTATTAGTGGCTATTTAGCATAAATTGGGAAGTGGTAATGTTCAAGTAAGATCAATGGTGGTGGCTTGGGTTAATGGTAGTGGTGGTTGCTTGTGATGGCTAAGAATGGTTAGGTAATGTTTTCAAGATGTAAGAATGGTTTAGTAGGTAGTGTTTATTCGATGCACTTCCTACTGATCCTTTAAATGTGTTTGTTGTAAGCTACGTTTTGGACTGGGGCTCAAGGCGAAATGCACTACTAACAGTTACTATCTTCACCTCTCATTGCCATGTATCCTAACATTTATAAAGCCTTAATTATAACAAAGATTGAAGTAAGCGCTCTCTGATATGGTCTCTTGAAGTTTAAAATGATTTATGGCATTTACAACATGTCTTATATTATGTATTTGATGAAGAAAAACAAGTAAATTTGTCAAAAGATTAATAGGATTCTGCCAGCAGAATATAATAAGGCGAAGTGGGCCTTTAAGTATTAATCTTTAGGCTTATAAAAGAAAATACGGTGAGAGGTACCGAGATATTGTCTGGTATGACTACTTTAATACTTAAGTTAGAAATTATTTAAGAGAGGAAAATGAGTAAGAGTACAAAAGACGAGAGCCCAAGAGCACGAGTGAGTAAAGGTGTTTTACCGTTGGTGTGATGCCCTTATATATACTGTTGGGCTTAATAGAATCTAGGAGCCATGTATTCACTTAAGGAGAGAAAGTGTGCTCACTAGGCATAGAGAGTGGGCTTCGTGGTAGTAGTCGTGACCCAAAAATCTAGGGGTTATGCAATTGACTAACTCAATGATCTTTATCTGCCGTTGGTCTTTTCCTAACCCTAGTATTCTACCTTTAGCCTAAGCCCATATTCTAAAGGGGCTCAACCATACTCCTAAAGTAGATGGTACAAGTACGAATTAGACGGCTTCCTAGGGAAGAAGGTCGGCATTGGGATAGTGTTTGATATACAGTATTAGAGCTTCATATAAGGCGGTTGTGGTAGGATCGAATTAGCATGGGTGGAATGAGATCACCTTTAAACTGATGGAACAAGTCAATCCGTAGTCTTTTCAAGTCAGTATGAGTTTAAAGAATCTATATCCAAAATTTCTGTCAACAAGAATAAATTACAATTATCTATGATATTATCTAATGCTAAAACTAGTCACTGGTATTATAAAATATGGTTATGTAAGGGATATGTAGGCAGGTGCATGTGGTGATATGAAGTGCTAAGTCTCTGGTATAAGAAACAGTGGACGCGGACGATTCTGGATGATAGCAGGAACAGCAATAGCAGGATTCGGATAATATTCATAAACATTATTGTTTTGTCATGCTGTGACGCATTTGAATCATGCATATGCGGATTTCTTGGATCATGTCATGTCCATTCAAGCTTTGATTCCATTTTTTTCTTAGTGAAAATATGTTTTAAGTCTAATTCATTTTCATAGGATGTCATAAATTATAAGATACCGTTTTGATAATGCCGGCTTTTCGCTAGTGTTATATGATACAGTGGACATGAAATGACGTATGATGTGTAGTGGGTACCAAAGCACGAATCAAATTCTGATACTGCGCTGGCGTATTAAAAGAACACTACGAGAAGGGGTTTCCATTTGGAAATGATAAGTTGTAGAAATTTTTCTCGAAAAGTTTGATAAGCTTGGACTTTTGCATTTTAGAATGTAATTGCCAATCTACTTTTATTACTGTACAATAACTATTCCCTTATTTAGTTTGAGAAATATTATACGATAAATAATATTTAACTCTTATAGTGCTGAATAAATAAGGAATTCTTAACTCCTTAGATTCAATGGAATGTAACTTTATTTCAAAAATACCCCACTTATTGAACAAAATAATATAAAAGGAATTACTATTTTTTTTCAGTCTTATTCCATTATAATGAACTTGTAGAGAGTTGAAAATTATTATATTAGTTATTAGGATAAATTTATTATTTACTTAGACTTGATTTCTTGAACCAAGTGATAAGGCCTAAGAGATCTAGTCCATATTAGGATTATCCAAGGAAACTTTGCTTGATGAGCTCAGAATAGGAATCGTTGAACCGATCCATCCGCTTCCAACTTTTCTTAGGCAAGTTCATGCACTTATAAAAAAGGTTACTGATTTTGAACTCATTAACTAGCTCATTGTAAATAACCATGAATTTAGTAAACTCTATCTCATCCGTTAATCACCTAAATGATCTGATAGATATCATCATATCCAAAAGCCTATAAATATAAAGTATTTTCTTATTATTTAGGACTCTTAGAGAGATCAAAGAAATGGTGTTTCACTGTAAAAACTCTGCTCTATAAGATTAAATAGCATTTAAGTAAAATATTGATCTCATTTGCTTAATCTACAAAGTGAACCCTTGAGGTACTCTAAGGTTGTCTTGTTATTTGCGCATTTGAGACACTGAGATTGCATATTCCTTCTCTCTACCTTATTTTCACGTAATTATCTCTTAATGACAGTCTCATTTTACTTTTTTAAAGCTACATATAACACGCTACTCATTCAACACATACATGACCACTCCAATCAAACTCCTACATCTACAGAACCAGATCTTCTAATAATATTTTAAGGCTATTTGATTTAACAATACTTTTCTTTAACTATTTAGAACTTTTTTATTTTCTTTTTCATTCAAACCTTCTCATGGTATCTTTTTGTTGTTTTTCCACATCTATAATTTTTAGCTTTAACACTTTTATACCTTTCCATTATTTTAATATATATATATATATATATATATATTTTTTTTTCCGTTTACAAGTCTCTTTCTTCCAGCTATGTACTTAAGATACATACCTTTTAATATGGAGGATATTACTTATCAAGCCTAATATACATAGAATGGTACAACTCTTAGGTTTCATGATATTGTACTTCACATCTTTAAGGTAATAACTTTATCATAATCTTTTTATATATAATTTTCAAATTTTTTTTTATAAGTTTTTATCATTAACAAAATCTTAAACATTTATAATTTTTGGTTTGAACTTAAGCTCATTTACTAGTGATAAAACTTATAATTTTATGTATTTATTATTTATGCATTTTTAATATCTTTTGACCATTTATAATTCTTGTTCACTTAATTATGGGTAAATAAGACATTTATTTTTGTTAAGATTGTTTTAGTCTAATGATAAAAATACCGATTTTTCAACAGCTAGGATATATCAAGTTTAAATTTTCTCTCCCCAAGTTGTACATAATGTTATTGGCAAAAAAGAAAACAAAAAAAAGGGATGTTTGTTTGCAAAAGAAGATACATAAAGAAGAGGTCATGATATTAGCATAATTTAATGTAAACAATACAACTCATATATCTTTCTAAATAGCACATAATCTATTATAATTTACAATGTCAAAAGTTTTATTTATCTTTTTTATGGTATTATCCGGTATTAAATTTTTTAATAGTGCTTCTTCATTATAAACCTTTGGTAATTAGTAATTTCTCAAAGTTTTTTTTTTTCTATCACTATTTGGTATTACTCTTTTTTAATAATACCTTTCCACTATTGGCTTTTGGCTATTAGTAATTTCTTTAAAAGTCACCCTTAGATCTTAAATCTTATTTTTTTCATATATAGTTTTGTTATTTGAAACCTTTCCTTAATAGCATATTAAGGTTTTTTTTCTTAATAATACCTTTTAATTATTTTTGCATTTTCATTATTATTATTATTATTATTATTATTTATACCTTCTCATATTATTCAAAAGACATACCATATCATTCATATAAAGTATGGTACTAATATAGTAGTTACAACCTCTTCCTGACTTAATGCAAAAGGACAAAGATCATAATATGATTCTATGCTCTCATATTTTGAAAGATTATAACTATATTTATATATAGCACCATTTCATATAAATGTATAAGAATCATTAACAATAGTTTATAGTTACAATATATGAAATACTTTTCTTATGTAACTAGATAATAATGGTTCTATGATGTTTAAAATATAAATCTGCATCATTATTATTATGATAATTTTTAAATAAAACTATTATTTTGCCAAGATAAGTATATCTCAGACCAAAATTTCCTCCCATTCGCAAAGACAGAAACATCTATATGACCCAGTGGGACATCTCACGAATTGGATTTGTGGGCAATATTTACTTTTATATAAATTTGAGGAAACTACTAATAGTCACATAGAACTAGAATTTGCAATATCTATATTTACTTAAGTCAAAGAAAATAGGACCCTTTTGGTGTCATACTCCTATAAAAAATTACTACACATGTAATATAAAAAGTTAGGGTCGGTTTTAGTCTTATTTACAATTTAACTTATATATTGCAGTAACTTGCTGCTCTTAAATGTCAACACTCAATGGAAACACTATAGCTATGTAGTTGTCATGCTAATTGAAGAAAAGTTATTTTTGTTCAAAATATAGTCTTATGGAAAAAGATATATGCTAATTTATAAATCCAACTATCAAGTAAATAAATGTGTGACATAGTAATTTTTATATGTTTTTTTCCCCTTATGACCTTGTGATAAACATACATTTACATAT
This sequence comes from Lumnitzera littorea, assembly GCA_024138015.1. Classification (NCBI taxonomy): domain Eukaryota; kingdom Viridiplantae; phylum Streptophyta; class Magnoliopsida; order Myrtales; family Combretaceae; genus Lumnitzera; species Lumnitzera littorea. Next base: position 66,457,700 of record JAMXBB010000002.1, on the reverse strand, counting down.
TTAGGTTGATTTAAAACTAAAGTGATATAAGTTTTATTTTGTAATTTCTTGGCACATATCTTGTTAGGAGTAAGTGGGTAATTTTATTGTACAAGGTAGCAACCCCGACCCTACTCTATTAGATAGGTTTTTGGTAGGTAATAAGGGTTACGGAGTAAGTTCTGAGTAGCAATTAGTTAGAACTTGCTCTCATAAGGTAGAATATAAGTATAGAGTCAGGGTATTCCGTACCCACCTTGGAACCTATACTCTAATACATGTGAAGTATAAGTTTTAGGGTACTCCCATAACCATCCTATAATAATAATGATTAAATAATATTAATAAATAAATAAAATAATATTACCTTTTTTTTCAACTTTAAAGTATATAATAATAGTCCAACTCATAATAAAACCCTAAAATTACATGTTGTTTATGTCTATTGTCTAGTCCCTCTTCCTTTTATTTTTTATTTTTTTAATTATTTCAAGTGAAACCCTCTCTCTTATCTTACTACATTTTTTTTTCCCTCATTCTCCTCTTTACTAACCGTAGTCTAGTAAGATCTTAAAAACATCTCAGTGCTTAACTTATTTGTGCCATTGAAAAAGGTAATTTTTTTAACTTCTTATACATAAAGATTATGGAATCATATATTTACACTATAAGATCTAATTCATTTCAAATTATTTCTAGCTAGTCTAGTGGTAATGGAGTCATAGGTTTGATATTAAATATACATCCAACAAAATGTTTCAAAAGAAAATTAAAAAGAAAAAGAAAAAAAATACAGATTCCATAAGGCATCATATACCCTATTAAATTTACAAGGTACAGGATACATAATATAAGGTGGCTCTCGACATATGGTAGATTCCAAATACAAAAATTTAGGAACTTGCACTTACAAGGTAAAGTATAAGTAAATCCTTATCCCTTACTCATTTTGTACTTAATCATCCCTATATGTTGCAAATGCATAGTTTCTTAGTTATATAATTAATATTAATATCTCCACCATATTTAAAATAACGTATGGATAACATAAATTATTATTTTAATTGTAATACTCATTCAACAAAATTTACTATTTTTACAAATATAAAATATATTGTAAACAAAATCCATGCCTAATATGGAGCTTTAACTCTTTTTCTTTTCTTTTCTTTTTTTTTTAAGTATGACTTTTAAAATGGTCTATTATCATTATTGGCAAGTGGGTAATCTTAAGTATAGATTATCCACTCGGATTCTACTCTACCGGATAAGTTTTTGGTAGGTTACGATGGTCATAAAATAGGTTCCTAATAATAATTTCTTGAACCATGCTCACATACGGTAGCCATAATGGATACTTGTACTCTCCAAAGTATATAGGATTTAGGTTTAAGCCCTATACCCACTTTGTTCTTTTAATTGGTAAAACCTTCTTTCTTCTTTTATTATCTCATATTTTCACCTCCTTCTTCCTATTTTATTAACCTCGGTTTAATAAAGTCTTCAAACATATTAGCTCTTAGTTTATCGTCCAATAAATTTAACTAAAGTTACTTAGCACATGGTTTTTGTATTGTTTATATAATAATTTTGTGATTTGATAAAAATTTTGTTATGATAATTTAAAAAGAAAAGGAAAAAAAATAATAATAATCGTAACCCAATCAAGTGCTTGAATATTTCTAACTATCGGAACATTCTTTATTCTACCTACCAAGTTTCATATTATCACAATTTAAAATGTGTAACAAGTCTAGAAACCTTTTAAATTATTATTGGTTGGTCCATTGGTAGTATAGTTATATATTTGACATTGATTATACATTCAACATAATATTTCAAAGGAAAATAAAAAAAGAAAAAATTGCAAGTATCACAGGTTAAAGGTTGGTTCCAAAGTACCATCAAATAAATTCTAGATATAAAATTTTGGAAAACAGTATAGGTACAAATAAAGTTACACATTATACCTATTATGTACTAGCTCATCCTTAAGGATTACATACCAAAAATATTATTTGTGTTTATTTCACAATTTATAATACAATTAGCATACAAGAATTATTGAGAAATTCTACGGTTCCATTTTTTATTCCACTTCTTAATCATACTATTTTAAATTTGAATTATTAAATCTATAATATATTCAATAACTAAGATTTAAATGAATATAAATTAAAAATAAGATAAAAGATGGTACCAACTAAACTATAGAAAAATCCAAAATTATTGTTACATATACTGTTACTGCTTTTCTTCCCCACCGTTAGGAGGGGATGATACGGTCAACGGTCAACTTCGGTGTAAGTTACCAAAAGCCGAAAGGAAAGCAAGTCCTCTACGTCCCCTAAGGATTGAAAAATTGATTTTTATGAAATATAAGGATAGGGTTCCGAATTATCAGTAAGCTGTGAGGAAACCGCGATGCGGAAGATTTTGCCTCCACTCCGTCCTTACGTGGATAGTCAGACTAATTAGTAAAAAGTCAAATTTAAAAAAAAAAAAAAAAAAAGGAAAAGAAAAGAAAAAGGGACTTTGGGAAAGAAACGTACCTGGCTAGCCTTTCATATTGACACCATCAGAAAGGATAAGAACGGAAAGTCTAGGATCTAGCAGTTCTTATTTCCCCCAAATTGATCGTATTATATTTTAAGTGTAATTTTTATTTTGTATTTTTGAATTTCCACACTAATACTTTGTATATTTTCACTTTTGTTTGTAATATTTTTATATTCTAAATTTAATGAGAATAGTGGACTGAAGGACAAAAACCTATTTTAGACTATTGGGAAAAATAACATGGCATATATTAGCCTTTCCACTTGCTTGACAGATCAGGAACTACCTCACGTTCTCTGAATGCAAAAATTAAAACCGGAATATTTATATAAATATATTCTTTGTATATTTTTTCCCCCATTCTCTCATAAATTCATGAAGAAACTTATTGAATTTTACTGGATCCTCAATATCTAAAGTCTCATAAGGTCATTATTGAAATTGACATACTTTTAAAATCCACCTATCTTTGTCTCCGCTAACCATGCACATTAATCTTCTTATTCTTTTTCCTTTGTATGCTTTAGTGTTGATTAATTTTACTATGTCATTATCAGGCCCACCAATCACTAATATGTACTTTACCATGCCTTTTACTTAGATCACTTACTCATGCATACTATAGACATAAGAATTTTATGATGCAGTGACTTGAAAGTGACTATACAGTACAATATATTCACTTTTAAGTTAGAGTAAATAATACCTATTAACAATAAAAATAAAATTGTTGATGGTTTTTTGCAAAAGTTATTAATAGCATCCAAGGAGGCTGTCGGTAACTTCTTTTACATGTTATTAGTCTTATTCACTTTAATTAAGATAATTTACTATAATTAAAAATGATTGCATTGTCACGACTCGAAATGATAAAATCGTAATAGTTCCACTGTATGAGCCATTCTAAAATCGAAACTGTCCTTACAACTGTTATCTTAAACCTAATTCACATCAGGCATACTCAACTCTATCCTTTTAAAGCATCCAATTCGATACCTATTTAATATAAATATACAGAGTAATCTTTTGAAATAATTTGTTAAAAATAAACTTGTAATTTAACCTTATAAAAAAGTAGTAGTAAATCTCATAGGTACTTATCATTTCACATATAGACAAAAATATTGAAAACTACCAAACTTTTTAAGGAGTTTAATGTAGTTTTCCTTAAAAGATAAAAAGTTAATACTAAAGATAATAACTAACCATTTCTTATTTTATCTTACTTCTTGTCCTAGTTTACTAAGGTTTTGATATTGGGTAAACACTTGTAAGCCATTTGAAACCGGCAAAACAAGCTAAGAGGGAACGAGCAACAACTTGCTCAATAAGTAAGGTGAAGACAGAAGCATGTACTCAACACATCACAAACATGGTTTTCAACGAAGTTAGTTAGATGCAATGTACGTACAAGCAAATATCATTGCATGACATTGTATGATCCGTCGTGAGATTAAAAAAATTTCACTTACTCTAATCCGAGTTAAGAAAATTAATGTTGTGCACTCGCAAATCGAGACCAAACCGAGGCTTGTACAATAGAAAACACCATTTTCCCGTAATCACTTTCAAACCACGACCCCCAACCTTACCGCAACCTCCTCTCCTGTCACTTAGTTCTACTAAGGATAAGGAAAGGACCATTTCAACTATCTTTATCAAAAGGAGTTCATGTTTGGTCCAAGAATCTTAATCGTTACCCCTAATGGGTTGCGATGCATATCGGATTAAGTATTAAATCGAGTTTGAGTTAGTTTATTTTTACGATAATCAATTAAGCTTAAACAATTTAAGCATAATATTCATGGAGTAATCATAACATAGAGTTCAGTTCCCAACACAGCAAATTGATACTCCACCACAAGTATTGCATACAAATAACCAGCTAACTATAATTACAAGACAATACATACTAAAATCTCTAGATATTCTGATATAATATCCTAAAATATTATAAAATATTATAAAACATTAATCCTACTTACCTGTTTAAATGCTCACTACGGAAGATTCGGGTCATTAACGATCTAATCACTAAGGAATCCTATATACATAAACCCCAAATTTAGTTTTCATAATAATTACAAAAGCATTAGGGTTTTATCTAAAACGGTTATACATATATATATATATGTATATATAAATATATTATCATTTTTCTTATATAATAATATATATTTTTATTATATAAGTCAAGTTAAATTATTAATTACTAATAATATACGTAATTATACTATTACGTATAATATATTGTTTCAATTGTATCGAAATGTATTTTTTATCGGTTAAACCACGTTTTGATTATAACAGGATTATCATAGTACATAAACTCATAATATTACAAAAATAGAGGTTATAACAATTTACTTAATAATATCTAACATACGTAGTTTTACTCCTACTTATAGTATATTATTTTAATTATATCGAAACGTATTTACTATTGTTTATATTACGTTTTAATTAGGGAAAGATCGTCGTAGGACGATATTTTCTGTGATATTACAAAAAACATTTGGTTTATTACCTAAAGTGATTCGGTTTTAGTAAGGTTAGTATCATGGAGTTTATATGAACTCGACTATATGTGCTACATGTTCATTTAAAAGATTATCTTTAAAGAGTATTTCTAATTATAGTATACAGATAAAACTTTATAGCAACCAATATTATGTTAATATCATCTTATGTAATGAAGAATATATTTTCATACAATTTTACAATAAAATATAATAAATCATATATACTCAAATTTTACGGAAGTAATGATGTTAAATTTGTAAAAATATAAAGTTCAATTATAATAGTTTTAGTAAATAATTATTATTAGAGATCCGCTTATTTTACAAATCAGTGTTAATAATATACAAGTTTTACAGCTATCGATATTCTAAGTTTATAATTCGAAAAAAAACGAAATGATACAGATAAAATATTTTATTTAAAAAAATAGTGAAATAACAGACATCTCTTTTCTATAACTATTAAATATCAATTAAAAAAAACAATACTTATAATTATAAAAATAAGATTTCCTAAAAATATCGAGTCTTCTTTTCTTATTCTTCTTCTCTTCTTTTTTTTTTTCCTTTCTTCTTCTTTTTTTCGTTTTTTGTTTTTTTTTTTTTCTCTCTCTTTTTCCCTCTCCTCTCTTTCTCTCTTCCCCCCTCTCTTTCTCTTGCCCCATCCCCTGAATGGCATGAATGGCTTTTATAGCCATCGACATTTCATTACCTTCAAATGACAGTTAGTATAATTTAATTTTTCTTTTTTAAATTATACAATGAAGTTATATTATATTTTATTTAATATTTATCCAAATTTCTAGAATATTCAAAGAACATTCTTCATCATCAGCATTATTACTAAAGAATAATTCATGATTGAAATTTTCTTTTTTCACATATTGTTATTTCGAGAGAGTTTTAACACAATTATTAGTAAAAATATTAATAACATATAATATGTAATTAAGTTATATTAATTATTTAGAACTTATTTATATACATTTTGTACGATATTTTACTCATCAATATTAATTAATTCTATAAGAATCATCATATGCTATATCTAAAATTATGAATCTCTACGTTATAGTGATTAGACCCGATAAACTTAATATTTTTAAAAAAGTTTCATACAAATAAGCTTAAATTGAATGATTAAAGTTATACGATTACTTAGTTTAAATTTTCTTCTAATCATGAAAATTCCACGAACGTTATCATAAATCATAATTTATAGAGTGTCTTTCAAATAATAAATTTTTCAATTAATTTTTTATTAATTTATATGATTATATATCTATATTTAGACGTAATTCAAACATTTTGATACTTATGAATGCTTCCAATCAATTTTATGAAGAGGGAGATATTTGGCCAATTAGATTTATACTAATTCAATTATTTTTACGTATTATCTCGTGTCATTAGTAATATTATTATACTCATTATTCTATTATTAAGATTCATATTTTTTTTTATTACGGTTTACATTAGTATAAATTATTTTTCACCTATCGATCTAACTTATAAACTATAAAAAAATATAAACTACTCGAAAGCTAATAAGTCGGAGTCATATAGCATTATGTGTTATATATTTTTACACTTTTTGGTTAATTTACGTATATAATTATTATTTAACAAATGAAATTTAACCTTTTTCTTTTCAAGAAAACTATAAAATAAAAGAAATATTATATTTATGTTAAACAAAAAGGCTTAAGCTTAATATAAATCGTAAACTTATAACTTGCTATCTCCCTCTTCGTAATGCAATTTTATGCTACATCTTCCCCTTTTTCTTGTTGCCTCTTTCTCCCTAAAGTGAAGTAATTATTAATGGAAAAAAAAAAAAAGATATTGCTCATGTGATTTGAAAAGAACCTTAATTTACTTACATCTTGTTGCTATAAGAAAAAAAAGGTACGTTTAGTAACTTCAACTTCAATTATTTATTTTAGGACTATCTTAATCTAGTAGTACGAACATCTCCAAGGAGATAGACCAACTTCAATTCATATATCTCAAAAGTTATAATATAATAGTGGCAAGAAAAAATTATGTTTTTTTTTATTTGTTTATTTTGACAAACTTCTTTTAATAATCAAAATTTAAAAATAACAACTTTGAATTTCAAGAGGTAATATTAGTTGTTAGTTTTAAAGGTTGACATTTAACATTAAGATTCTATATAATGTTTAAAAAGAAAATCAAATAGGGGAAAAACTTAAGTGCACGAGACGCTTAATATTGCCCTTTTCAGGTGCCTATGTTAAATCCATTTGATTTGATATGATATGATTTAGGGCTGTTATCGTATGGAGGATTATTGAAAATGGAATTTAAGAGTGGAATAATGAATTTACTTTAAACAAAACGTTTGAAGTTTGCAATTTATAACAAGATAATAAAATTTATAGATTCTATAGATACTTGTACCTCGTATGCTATATTAGTTACATGTTCAATGGTCCAAAAGTAGATTTTATTTCCAAAAGTTTTTAAATATAGTATTTACATGATAGAATATAAATATACCTTACCATCGATGACACATTTTGTAAACCCTACAAATTTAACTATTTAAGAGTAAAATTAAACCTTAATACTGTAGAAGATAAAAATTTAATAAATCATAAATCTAAATATGTTATAAGTAGTAAAAACCTTAAAAATTGATCAAAATCCTGCATCACATACTAAAACCTTAAAACTGACTTATACACTATTAATCAAAATTGACCCTGAATTTATTCGAAACTCTAAAATTATAAACATAAACCTATAAAATAGTTAAATATTACTCAATAGTGATAAAATTATAGTCGATTACAATTTTCGACTAAAACGCCTATTTACGTAAAATTATAACAAAATCACCACAATAACTTATAAAAATTATAATTGTAATGAGTACCAATTAAATTAATAAAATTTCACAAAAATTTAAAAATTAATTTATGATGAGAATTGTTATAATTTATATGTTTCAAAAAATTACATATATTTATTATTAATTTTTGTTTTCCTTCTTATTCTTTTTCCATTTATCTCTTTTTTCTCTTTTCTCCAATTGTTACGTCCTGGAAATGGAAGCAAATTAGCCGCCCATATGAAAAAAAAAATTGCCATGTGTTGAGTGGAAAATAAAAAAAAAATGAAAATAAATATTGGATAGTTACTTAGCTTAAATTTTAAGCTAGTTACTCACATGTATAAAAAGAGGAAAAAAAAAGAAAAAAAAAAATTTTTTCTACACAAACTGAAACACTAGAAGCAAACCGTGAGAGAAAAAGAGAAAGAAAGAAGAAAAAAGAAGAAGAAAAAGAAGAGGAAAAAAAAAATTAATAGGTAAGTAAACTATATTTTCTTCTAGATGTATGTTATATAGTATATACATGTATAAATGAAATATTTGTATAGTATTTTCTTTAAATATAACATTACTAATATATGTATATTTGCATAAACACATAAATTGAATAATATATGCATGTATTAGGCTATGTATGTATACATGTATGAACATAAGTATATTAAAAGAGTATGTATTATGTATTTTTTTTAGGAATACATATAAGTAGTTTTTAGTATTTTCATTAAATAACTATAGTATATATATACATAATTGTACCGTAAACTACATATATATGTGTATACCTATATAATTATTTTTGTATATATATATATATATGTATAGTCATATAGTATATACATATAGTATATATGTAGTAGTGTATTTTTATAAGTATGTATATAAGACATATATATATATAATATAGAGTATATATATTGTGGTCAACCGCATATATTATAAAATATATGTATAACATATAATATACATACTTTATAATAAATACTATGTAAATATATATATACCAAATATATAATATAAGAATAGGTATTTGTAAATTATTTATATATATATATATATCTAAGTATTCAGAATTACATAAGTATATTTGTAAGTATAAACACAAATACATGAATATATATATGTATATAAGAGTATGTTTATTTTCATAAAATAAGTATATACATACATATAGTGTATAACATATAGTTTATATATATAGTATGCTGAAATATATATGTAATATAATAATATCTATAAACTAAAATAAATTTATTCTTATATGTAAGTATATATATATATATATATTACTGTAATTAAGGATTTTTTTTTCAAATAAGATAAAATTATAAAATATATTATAAGTATATATATATATGCGCATAAATCGTGAAATATATAAATAATAAGAAAATAATAAATAATAATAACAATCGTAATAAGACTAAAATCTCAAAAATAAGAAAAATAAGCTTAAAATAATAAAAATATCAATTATATGATTTAAATAATTATTAAATCATAAATATATTAAGAAAAAGCTAAAATTAGTATTTTATAATTTTTAAATTAAAATAATAAATTTTGTGATATTTTTATATTACAATTCAAATTACGAGTTACAATGTCCAAAACGAACCTTGTTACGAAAAAATACGCTCGAAAACGATCAAAATGGATTATAAGTTCATAACGATCCGAACTAAAACGAAAAAATTATACGCGACTCGATAAAAAGCTCGAATCGATGATTTTACGTAAATCAATAACCAATTTAAGTAAACTGTACGATTTAGCATACTAATTTAGTTATTTAATTCCCAAACTTATTACTTTCCATATTCCCCTAATGTTAGGTGATTCTGAGATCGAAACTGATTTTCCTTTGGACTATTACAATCTCTGATATCATTTATAATCAAGTGAGTACTCCTGATAACTCTATACTTGTTTTGTGCTTATAGTTAGTGTACATGAATTAAATATTAATAACTTGATGTATGAGGTTTTGGGTTATGCATGTGACTGATATTGATTGATAATTGTATAAAATACTGTTAAATGTGATATAATTGATTGTTACATTATTTGAATGATTTGATGATAATATTTGACCACCTCATAAATTGACTTAATTATATTCAATCCAACTAAAATTAAACGGTTCATGCATAAAGTACGAACATTGCATATAATGTTCCGGCCGTCACCTTACGCGGTTGGTAATGAGAGGCCTTGAAGGGATGGATTCCTACATGATTTGATTAGTACAGTGCAGGAGCATTGATATAATAAGATCCTACCCTTGGCTCGCGGGTTCTATTAGCGTCGAAGAAGCTAACCGTGGGTGGCTGGAGGTCGCGTCTAAAGACCACCGCTGTAGGGTATGAGTGTAGACTGCGGGAGCCAGCTCACGGCTAAACTTGGATATTTGTATACTATGGACTAATGGAAGTAGAAACCTGTTTAGTGAAACAGGGAATATATATATATAATGATATAAGGGTAAAAATCTAGGTGCTAGAGTTCGGTTGTGATTAGTGCCAATGTATCTCCAATCCTTACTTCGAAGGGTATTAAATCCGATGTTGTATGCAGCACCGGTCAACTATATATATACTGTTTGGCATACTGCTTGTTCATGCATTCATATGTTTAGTAATAAACTGTTTGACAACTTGTTTGTTGGTATAGTATGAAGGATAACTCACTAAACTCTTGTAGCTTACTTCTCAATAATTTTCTCTTACAGGTTGCTAGATGATCGCGCATAGGTTAAGAATTAAGAGTTGAGTGTCAACATTAGGATGTATAGAAGTTAGAATCTGAGGGCAGATTATATAGTTCATTTGAATTATTATATATATATATATATATATATAATTATTAATACTACATTTAAATTTTGTGATTTTAGTAAATTTGAGTTTTAAAACTTTACTATCTAATCTTATTGTTTGGTAGGAGATACTGATTATTTACGGTTTTGTTGGACTATGACTTATCGGATATCTATAGTCACGTATATGTGGTCATAAATTAAATAAATAAATAAATAAAAATATTAATAATTAATTGTTTAGAATCTTACAAACTCTGACTTGCAGGATGATTTTTAAATCATCGGTGCACACATAATATGGAGATTTTAAGTTATCCTACTATATCTCTTGTAGGATTATGACACATTTCTCCTTCAAGAGATTCATTTGCTATGTCTAATGGAAAATTTTTTTCCCTCTAAATCCATAGCCCTTTCACTAAATCGGAAGGAAAGAAGTAAAAATTTTCTTTCAAATTAAATAATTCATGGTAGATAACCCAACGAAAAATTCCAATAACGAAGGAAGGTTTAGTTGTATGCAATCATAGGTAGAGCGCCATCTTAGGATTAAGATTCTGAGAGACAAATTTACAGGAACAGAAGACAGGTTGGCCCCACGCCCATAATCATACAATTGTTTTCTGCCCGGTTGCAATTGTTTTTGGCCAAAGACATTCATTCACCATCTTATCATAAAATTATTCAAATAGGCTGCCACCATGATAAAAAGGAGTAGTATCAGACTAAAGCTAGTAAAAACTCGCAAACTCATAAACGTAGACTTTGCTCTTTTGTCCTCGCATGCATTCTAGGAGAAGATAATTTGGGGTAGAAAGAACAGAAAGAAATCAAGGACGAAAAAGATGCTTACCACCCGACTTCTTCGTTCAGCCCTGAAGACGAAGACCCAGACCCAGGTACTTGAACGTTTGGTACCCATATGCCACCGTTTTCTACACTATTATCCCTTCTGTTCTATCAAAAATATGGCTATTTCTATTTGGTCTGTTAAGGTTGATTTTTCTACGTATATGTGATGTATTAGAAAGTGAAGAGAAAATATGGGAAAATTACTTTTATGGATTCTTAGTTAAAGATCGATACTGGGATCGGCCTTTAATAAAATTTTGTTCACCGTTTGAGTTTTTGTCTCATTAATCCCCCCACCGAGTGAAATGGAAGAACATCATTTTCTGCTGTTAGATCTTATGGTTCACACGTTAATGGCGGTGGTTTTGTATGCTTTCGGTAGCACCCGTTCATGGAAGGAAGGAGAAGGTTCTTTGTCCCTGTCAAACATGGCTTGAGACACTTTTGATGCATAGGCTTCAATTTTTTTACCTGTCTATTTTATTGTTCCCTTGATTTGGCCATCATAATGAGTGCCGAGTAAAACATTTCCATCTAATTTTCCTGCGTTGCCTGGTTGTGAATTTCTGTAGCTACAGGCTATTTCATTCTTACACTGATGTTCTGTTCCCTACTTTGGAAATTTTAGGTTGTTTCATGTGGTAAAAGTGTTGTACCCTCAACGAGTTCTCAGGAGCATCTCCTTCACCGTGCCTCTGCACTTGCCAGAGGTTTTAGCTCTGGTGCTTCCTTAAAGAAAGAAGAATCAGGTGGCCAAGATGCTCTTGGGTAATTTTGTTTTTTCTTCCTCTTTTTCCTTCTTTGCTAGCTATATTTCCTAAGACATGTGCGCATGCATGTGTCTACTATGCATTAGGAGAATCATTTGGGTAACGACACATATTTCGTGAAACTACATTATTTCTCCTCATCATCTTAAAATGAATGTCTAGCTTCTGCTAGTCTTTGATAATGCATGCAAAGAGATAGATAGTCCCTTCGCTCATCTTTGCTTCCACATTGTACTTCAATTTTCACTGATACTTGCAGGTTTAAGGGACATGATATGTTGGCCCCATTCACAGCAGGCTGGCAGTCCACCGACCTGCACCCACTGGTGATAGAAAAGTCCAAGGTACGTACTTTCAAGTTCTTGAGTAGTTGCTTCCTGCTTTTAAAAATAGCATAAATTTGTGTAAATTAATTTGGCACTCCTTAGATATAATCTTCAGAGTCATTTCATTACCACTTTCACATGATCTAACTTGTTTAATAACAGGGTTCCTATGTATATGATATCAATGGGAGGAAGTATTTGGATTCCCTCGCAGGCCTATGGTGCACTGCCTTAGGTAAAGCGAACATTTTATGCGTCTTGATCTGAGGTTTTCATTTCTGTACTTATGAATGCCGGTACTGAATTAGTCCACATCCACCTATTCTGTCTCTGAATGGAGAAGAATTACAGTACAAATTTTACTTGAATACTACTGCTGAATTACTGAATTTTGTTAAACATCACTGAAATGGGAAATTAAAGTTTATCAGAGTGTGAGATGCCTGTGTTCATCTTGCTATATTATTGTGTTTGCATGAGAGAATATTTGTAGAACTAACAAGGAAGCTTTTAGTCTTGTAATTAGGATTCTACTCATTCAAATTTCTTTAGACACTGTTTCTATGTTATATTTATTCCTCTGCATGTATCTAAACCTAAATGTATCTGGTATTATTTATGTCAAATGAGATACACAAGATCTAATCCTCCAATTACATGGTTACATGGACTAAAATGATCATTTTGTCATACCTTATGTCTTGTGAGAGTAATTTGTATATGTGCTAATTTCATGATACATCTTAATTGTGTATTGCTGCTTTTTTGCAATATGCCACCCTCTCTTGCATTCTCAGAGGTTTTTATAAGTTAAATGCACTCTGGTGAAGGGTCACTATCAACTCACTGCCAAAAATTTGCAGGTGGCAATGAACCACGTCTTGTTGAGGCTGCTACAAAACAATTGAATACCTTGCCTTTCTATCATTCCTTTTGGAATCGCACTACAAAACCATCCTTGGTATGACATGTTTTATTTGATGATGGGTTTTCCAAATGTACTGCTCTAAGCTTTGTTTTGATACATGCTGTTGCTTTTATTTTTCCTCCTTTTGGTTTTTATCATGTATGTATATTGCCAACTGGAATCTCAATGCTTATTGAATTTCTTTTCCCTCTTGATCCATTCTTTATTTGGTAGCATAAATTTTTTTTACATGCTCTGCTATGACCAAACAAACTTCTGTCTCAGGATCTTGCCAAGGAACTTATTGAAACTTTTACTGCTAGAAATATGGCTAAAGCGTTTTTTACCAACAGTGGATCAGAAGCAAATGATACACAGGTAGGCTTACATATGTGATTTCAATTTCAAATGTGTTCTCTGACCTGGTGCATTGAAATGTTTTCATGGAAACTTTTTTAAGCAAGCTATGCTGTCTTTCAAATTTAGATGAATCTCAGTGAGGTTCTATTTCCATTTATTCTTGCAAATAGGATTTTTCTTTTCCCAAGTAAACAAGAAGAACAAGTCTGTACTGTTTCAAAAGCAACCATTCCAGTGGGTTGGCTTTTTACATCTAGGAAGAACTAGGTCTTTTTTTTGGAGATGGTGGATTGCTCTAAGTCTTTTTACAGATATGTCTTTTTGCCTTTATGTTTGGGTTGTTTTAACTGGTGTAACTATGTCCAGAATGTCACTGTTAAACCATAAGATTAGTATGAAAACCATTATAAGGATTTTGTAAATGGAAGACATACTACCAACAGAAATTGGAAATCTTTTGATCAGTTCTATGAAATCAATCAGTGATATTTGTGGGAATTGGCTACCTGTTCCATGCCATCACTGCATACTTATGTTTTATTCTTTTTTTTTTAATTTTTATTTTTAATATTAATGCAGGTGAAGTTGGTGTGGTACTATAATAATGCCCTTGGAAGACCTGAAAAGAAGAAGTTTATAGCACGAGCTAAATCGTATGTGTCCAACTCCTTAGTCTAATGCATCTTCATAGTCCAGCTTCTAATGACAATAATTCTGTCTTTGTCAAACAGATATCATGGTTCAACTTTGATATCAGCTAGTCTTTCTGGGTATGTTAAAATTCCTCTTGCATGATAGTGTGGTTTCAATTTGGCTACTATAAAATCTCTCAATTAACTTTTAATAACTATTGAGGTTCCCTCTCAGGCTACCAGCGTTACATCAAAAATTTGATTTGCCAGCTCCATTTGTATTACATACAGACTGCCCTCACTACTGGCGTTACCACCTTCCAGGTTCTGGTTTTTTTATTCTTTATTGAGTTGTTTTATATGTCAACGTTACTTAGTAACTGAGAGACACCCTATTGCAACTTCAGGTGAAACAGAGGAGGAATTTTCTACTAGATTGGCGAATAATTTGGAAAAGCTTATCCTTAAAGAGGGCCCAGATACAGTAATTCTACTCCTCTGTATACATGTTGTTTTTCCTTTTACATTGCTTAGGAATAACATAATATGATTCTGCTTGTTTAATTGAGATCATTGTTATTCCAGAGTTCTGGTCTTTCTAGCTGAATGATAGACTTGTTTTGTTTCAGATAGCTGCATTCATTGCTGAGCCAGTCATGGGGGCTGGAGGTGTTATACCACCTCCAGCTGCTTATTTTGAAAAGGTTAGCATCCTCTTAATAAAGCCCTGTTCCTTTTCCCTAATGCAGCCAGAGTGTGTTACGTGGCTGTACTCTTGTTCTAGAGAAGAGAACTCACTGCTTAACCCCCTATATCAATTTAAATTGGCCAGGTTCAAGCAGTTGTCAAGAAATATGATATACTTTTCATTGCAGATGAGGTATTTCAAAGAAGAGGATTCTGACATTTTCTTCAGCGGATCTTAAGCATTTTTTATCTAATTAGTTTTTTCCTGTTAGGTTATTTGTGCATTTGGAAGGCTAGGGACAATGTTTGGGTGTGATAAATATGGCATTAAACCTGATCTTGTATCGATGGCCAAGGTAAAGGAAAATAAACTGGTGCATTGTGCTGCATCTTGTTTCTAAGTTCCCTGCATATTGCAAAACACATGTTTTTCCATGCTAGTGTGTGTTGGTGTGCACAAAACGGTGCAATATCCATGCTTTCTTTAGGGTTGAGTTTAAAAGAGGCTGGGAAATAGCTGAAAAAGCATACTCTCTGCAATGCAGAGATAATTGCAAGTAAAATATTCTCTGAAACTGTCCAATTGTGCTTCCAGGCTCTTTCTTCTGCCTACATGCCCCTTGGAGCTATTCTAGTGAGCCCTGAAGTTTCTGATGTCATATACTCTCAGAGCAACAAACTTGGTATGTGAGCCATATTTCCTGCACCTCTAACTGTGGCTTCCTCCCTTCTCCCTCTGAAAGGAGAAAATTAATATCTTTTCTGCTATTTTTGTCAGGTTCTTTCTCTCATGGATTTACATATTCAGGGCATCCTGTTTCCTGTGCAGTTGCTTTGGAAGCCCTCAAGATCTACAAGTCCGTCCCTTTTCCAATTGTATTCCATTATACTATTTCCTGATGCATACATGACCTTCCCTAAATAGATTATTGGTCTTGTTCATAACTCAAAGCCATGCAATACATTTTGCTGTTTCCAAAACTACGTAAACAAGGAAGTTGCATATTATGAAAATAACAATTATCCTTAATTTTGAATTTGAGGGTATAATTTATTGTGTATCTTCCAGAAAAAGAAGTGAGATGGGAAATCTTGTTCTCATTTTGCAGAGAAAGGGATATTGTTGATCGTGTAAATAAAGTTGCTCCAAAATTTCAGGAAGGCTTGAAAGCATTTTCTGACAGTCCAATCATTGGAGAGGTATTAAATGTGCATCAGATAGAAAATGTTTTCTTTTGCTGAGAATTTAGCATGCATGATGTTCTTATAAAGGACCTATTGCTCTTTGCAGATTCG
This sequence comes from Lumnitzera littorea, assembly GCA_024138015.1. Taxonomy (NCBI): domain Eukaryota; kingdom Viridiplantae; phylum Streptophyta; class Magnoliopsida; order Myrtales; family Combretaceae; genus Lumnitzera; species Lumnitzera littorea. Next base: position 66,441,129 of record JAMXBB010000002.1, on the reverse strand, counting down.
AGGAACTGGTTTGATTCTTGGTACAGAGTTTGCAGACAATAAGTCACCAAATGATCCATTCCCTGCAGAATGGGGTAATTACTTTTTTATATACAATTGCATAGGAATATTATTTGTAATTCATGGTTTTCATTTGAAACTACTAATTTTAAATGCCGAGTGACTCATGCAAGATGGAGGTATGCAAATTAACATGTATATGCAAACGCTCAACACGTAACATATATAAGCATGTCCTGTGAGACTCCTTGTCTATACAGATTTGCATGAATAGTGCTCACACATCCCTAATATATGCCTTTTGGGCATGGAATTCCTTGGCTATGGAAGTTTAGATATTCTGAAGATGTAATGTCGTGCACACATATATATCCTTTTCTGCTTTAATTTCAGGAATTGGCGCATATTTTGGAGCTCAATGTGAGAAACATGGAATGCTAGTACGTGTGGCAGGTGATAACATTATGATGTCCCCACCTTTAATAATTACCCCTGAACAGGTTGATGAGGTAAGCTCAGAAAACCAAGCTTCCTTCATTTTGTTCTTTGCAATTTTTCCATCTATAACGAAAGCATGCAATTTATGAGCAAACAATTTGCATGAAAAATATTTCTAAAATGGACAATCAGATTGTTTATAAGCACCTTTTTTTTTTTTTTTTTTCCCAAATGGACTCTTGAGTCCAAGGTAATGATCCTACAAGCCAAGAAGGTAAGAGGGTCCAACTCACCCTTCTGCTTCCAGTTGGTAAAAATAGCAAATTATATAGGAGTGGACTTATTGCTGTATAAGAAGCTCAAAAATGTGTTTAATCTACTCTGCTAAAAAATTTCTCAGCAATCAGATATATGGTCATCTTCATTGTCTTTGTATACTATTGATCTCTAAAGCAAGTCATTGTGCCATATTACAAAAAGAACTCATCCATCAAACAAGAAGAAAGAAGCTTTATTCCCACTATACAGGGTCTGTTATAGGGATCTTATTTGCTATTATGCTTTTTCACATACAAAATCTTTTTCTTTTTTCCTTTGGTGATCAAAACTAGTATCTACATTAATACATAAATATGTTGTAACTCATATATCCATATGTGCATCTGTTGACAAAGTTTTAGCTGACTGTCAACATCATCCTTTACCCTATTATTGGAAATGGCTAATTAATATATAGGGGGAAAATAATAGAATGCAAGTTTTTGATTCTGTTTTTTTACCCCCTCCTATGGCCAAATAGCATAAGTTGGCAACCTAAATTTCGCAGATCTAATTCCCCCCCCAAAATTGCAGATTTTACTGTCTGAATATTGCTATCAATGACTGGTAAACCAACTCAATCTTTGTCCGCACTCTGATTAGTAGCGCACAAATTAAGGGACCTGTATTCTCTAAGTATCCGTGTGGTGAATCCCATGTTCTAGCATACCGTGACTTATTTTCCAACATGTCCATAATAGTTTGTTCCACATTTGATTGCCTAGGGGAGTCGTTCTTATTTTATAGAAGCAGATGATGTTCTTATGATTGGTTCATGTATTCATATCCTGATGTTGTGCTTTTCACAGTTAATAAGCATATACGGGAAGGCATTAAAGGCAACCGAAGAAAGAGTGAAGGAATTGAAATCCAAGCAGTAGCAGCAGTTAATGAAGATGATGTCGAAAATCGATGGGTTTGTGCAATGCAATGTAAATGTTATTTGGCGGTGTTATCTCTAAAGATTGATTGCAATTTGACGAACATTTTGTTGTAATTGCCTGAATTGAAAAAATAACAACAATAAAACAAAACAAATCCCTGTTCTCTGATGTTAAACTGCGGCGACATTTTGTCATAACATGGGCTACCAAGATGAATGGCTACTTATGGGAAGATTTGCACCTAAACTCAGTTTGCTAAATGCAATAAGCAAATCTCTCGTGGGTAACATGGTCAAAGGATTATGTGTAGCCATCACAAAGTAATCATTTGGAATGAGAAGATTGAAACTTTCATAGACTAGTTATTAATTAAGTGTTCAAGAACAATTGTCGCCTTATTCCACTTGCATACTTAATACAAATTCAACTTAGGTGATACATTTAATACGTTTTGCACGTTCGTTAAAACCAAGTTTAGTATTAGATCAGCGATCTATTCAAACATTTCCACCATAAGACAGGTTAATTCTCGGAAATGTCAACATTTTGTATATTGATCATGTGTAATGATCATTACTGCTAGATTTAAATCAATCTTGAATGTAGATCACTCAAAAGTCACAATAGAGTAATTGGTGGCTAGTTGTTTAAACTAATGTCTTATACTTCATGACTAGGGAATCACACGTACGAACATGTCTACTTCCAGTTAAATAGATTTTCAACATGCACGGTTACAACCATGTACCTGTCCTGCTTGTGATCACTTCACAAGAGTTTACCTTTCTTCTCCTATTGGAGGCGGCTCCATTGCCATACGTGTATATTTGCAATCCATTTGATATCACGCCAAAAATTTGACACCAGGACAATCCATGAAATGATATTGCTATTATCTCACTCTCTTTAAAAAAAAAAAAAAAAAAAACAAAGGACTGTATGAACAACATCAATGATTACTTATTTGTACTATTTGAATCTTGAAACTAAATATACTCGAGTAGTATAAGGAAGCCATTCAATTGATTCTCGATTATTTAACCCCAACATGATGGAGTGCGCATCAATCGTATCTCTTTGCAAAACCTTTTTACCGATAAATATACTAAATTGTTATTGCCTTAACATAAAAATATTAAGGCAATAGCATATCTCTATCTAAGTAAACATATCACTGTCTTAATTCACTATCTCTAGATTTTTCTTTGCATATTCTACTATAGATATAAGCCGCCATGGATTGACTATCGCAGAATATCCAAATCACTAATATTAGTTATGGCCACAATCCCTTTTTTTTTTTTTTTTTTTGTTTTAGAGCAACATATTCCTCAATCATTATGTTTCTATATTGGCTGTTGGCAATGTCATAAATCCAGATTTCGTATTGAAAAGTGAAATGCAAGTCTAATTCTTGGATTCCTAGCTCATCGCACCATTATCAATGGTAAATATCTGTCTATAAGTTGACCTTCGATCACTAATACATGCCATAAAACTTAATCTAAACAGTCTTTTGGTGCAAAAGGATATGCACATAGAACAATCGAAACTCCTTAGTTTCTTCAGATTCTTGAACACTAGGAAATCGCTTTCAATGGTACGTGTTTGGACGATTTACATGTATACTATTTGTACACATCCAAAGCTAAGACAAGCCTAATGCAATAATATACGTGTACATCAAGCCTTCTGCAGTACTAGCATAATCCTATTATGTTATTAACCTATAAAGATTCTTAATTAGCTAGATATTAGGACCATATAGAATATTTATTGCCAAGTTACTTGAGTTATTTCAAGATTTTACCAACATATGTGATTAATCAAGAGCATAATCCCCATTATGCCTAAACACTTTAATAACCAAGATTGTTTCCACTTCATTAAGAATCATCATTTCAAACTCTAAAGCTAGATGCTTTTTTATTTTCTTAATTCCTCCTGAGTTAGTACAAAAAATCAAAAAATTCAATAAAGATAAAGTATTATTCCATAACTATTCTAAGCTTAGAATAAGTACATATAAATTCCTTCTTCATGATAGTATTTGTGAGAGCTAAATTGTTCAATAGTAGGTTAAATACACTATTTGTTTGGGATGTTTATAGGGAGGTTTGGTTTTATAAGTTTGAAAAAAGGACCACTGAACTGGTTCGTCTATTTCTTATGTAGGCTCATGTACTCAAGAGTAAGTTTGTTAATTTTCGACCCATATGAAGCTCATTAGAGATAACCTTGAAAGTTAAACCTAATTTTTTTAGCATCAAACTCAAGAATTTGTGAATACTTAATCATGCATCCTCATTTGGCAACTTTTTCAGAGATTAAAGAAATGATATTTTATAGTAAAATCTCTATTCTGAAAGATTAAGCAAGACATTTAGGAAAAGAATGCTCTTTATTGCTAAAGAGTTATAGAGTTATAAGGTTAAAGCCTTAGGCTCCCATGTTCATCAATTTCTAAAGTTATCTATTCCTCCTCCCTATGATTCTCTCTAAGTCATCCTTATACGTATCATCTCCACATCATTTTTTTAAGGCCATGTGTAGTGTGAGACTTATGTTGCACATGTGTAAGCACTTCAATCGGATCGGATCTACTCATTTATGTTTTGGTGAATTTACTAGTAATAAAATCACGTAATAGAGTGAAGGCACCTACAAAATGAGAATGACTAGCCTACTTAACACTACCTCTTAAGAACAGTGGGCTAACGTTTAAGCTACCAAGCAGAATTTACATCTACCATCTTAGAGCGCTAACTAGGATAATTCAACGTATTGAATCCTCTAGACATTGTGTAAATGATTCGAACAATGCAAGAAATGATGAATACCATGAATAAGGTTATTGTTGTGTTCTCTCACTTCATTTTAAAGTCAATAGCTACTATTAACTAGCTATCCTAACACTAACTCCTTAGAATAAGAGGGTAATATTTAAGCCACCAAGCAGAATTTACTCCTGTTAAGCTTGAATTTTTGGTTTTTTATTTGTTTCCCTTAACTTGATTTAAATTAAATCATGTGCTTATTTAGTTTAAATCATTAACTAAAGTTAGGGAAAACTTTAGTTTTTATATATTTTTTAAAACATTTGGAGTTGTCATCTAGTGGGATCGAGAAAGGTAATCAAATTAGAATCAATTAGGCGGATTGATTTTAATTTGGCCACTCGCTTGCGATTTTGAAATTTTTTTAAAAATGATTTTAAAAAACCAAATATCTGAGTTCGAGGACTACCCTATTAAACCTTAACAGGTATCATTTTAACTTTTCGAAATTAAGTTTATCTTTCAAGGATATCCTTCTAAAGACAATACTTGTTTACAAATAAATAGATACACAAAATTACATCTGCTTACAAAAATAAAGAATTGAAGTAAAGTTTACAAAAGTGGGAAAATTTTTTTACATGTTTTAAATCATCCCGTAATTGCATACGAATGCTTACGTACTGGTTATTTGGAATCAGATTTCCATAGTTTGTTGGTAAAATTTTAATTTGTGAGTTTATTTTAATTTTCAAAATTAGCTGAGTTTATGTTTTTTAGCCATTTTATTTTTTATTTAAAGAAAATTTCTAAAAAGGGTCATAAATTTTTTCACGTGTTTACTTTTTGGAAAAAAGTCTAAACGAAGTCCTAGATTTGAAAAAAGGTTAATTTACTTTACTTATTTAGTAAATGAATTTTTCTAAATGATAAACATTTGTTCTTATTTTTATATTATTATTATTATTTATTTTTTTCTTATTTTTAACCAAAGAAATAAAAAAAAAGAGCTTTCCTTTCTTTTTTTCTTTCTTCTTCTTTTTTTTTTTCTTCTTTATTTCTTTTTTCTTGATCTTTTTTTTCTTTTCTTTTTTTTTTTCCTTTTTACAATAGACTAAGAAATAAAGAAAAGAAAAAAAAAATAGAAAAGTCAATGGAATGAAAATAAAGTACAATACAAAAGGGAAAAGGGAAAGGAAATCAAACTTGCGTGCAAGTCAGGGATGCAGATCAAATTGATCTAGGTTCAAGTCATGCATACGCCTCACATGCGGGTTGAGGGGAAGGACACAGTAGGCCGATAAGGATGGATCCAGTTGATTTAGCCACCAATTTGAGCGAGTGCGAGTGGATTTATGAGTTTCATATTGAACTTAGTGTGTTTGGTAAAGGTATGGTGGAGTGTTGTGGTGGTTTGGTGGTGCTTGAGATTTAACCGATGGTGGGTGGTTATGGTTATTGTATGCAATGGCTACTAAGAGTGAGGGAGCACTTAGGTCATAAGTTTTGGGACATGGCAAGTCTAGCAGTGGGTTGTTTTTAAGTTACAGTGGCTCGAAGTGGTACTTTGAGTAATAGGGGTAGCATAGCTAGGTTTTCAAGAACCCAAGCAGTAGTTCTTAGACTTGGAGGCATGACGACAAGTTGGAGGGGGTGGAGAAGAAAGCTCTTATCATAGAAATGTGGTCGTGCAGTCAATTGTGTTTGAGGAAGCCTCGAGCTAGAGCAATTCTAAAGAGAGAGAGAGTCCTATCGTAGAGAGAGAGAGAGAGAAAGAGAGAGAATAGGGATATGTTTTTGGGTAGATTAGAGATTGAACTGATGATTTCTCAAGCTTCCCAAGTCCTTTTTGTACTAATTCCAACCCAAAATGCATAAGGAAAACATCAAATCTGCATTAAATCGTAAATCAAGGCTTAAGGGACCTTAATTTTTTTTCAATTCGATTTCGCTTGATTTTAGGTGAAATGAGTGGTCAACCCTGCTTCATGGACATTCATTTTTGCCTAAAACAAACATTAGAAGACATGATCAAGCAAATCAATCACTAAAGCATCATCTGCACATTTAAACTTTCTTTCATCTTTAACCTCAATTTTGACCCTATAAATGAGTGAACTTAGACATGTTATTATGAATTGAAAGATGGCCATGTCGCAACATGAAAACTGAAAGGATTCAGATTGAGTTTGGTGAAAAATGGATCAGAGGTAAGGGGTTCAGACATGGCAAGTTTTGGTCCTTGCTGTTTCCAACGTTAAGAAGATACTGATGTATCGCCATGTGAATCAATCTTCAGTTGCCACATGGATGACAAGGTACACAGGTCCTATATTGTTTTGACACATGTCCTAGTGTCATAGCAAAAAGAAAATGCACAAATGCACATCTAAGGGGAGTTGAACCCTAAACCTTTAGTTCATCCTCATTTTCAAGACCAAGTATGTAAACAATGGGCTAGTTAACCCATGTTCTGAAATGTTATGTAACTAAATTCTATTTAAACTATAAAGCAACTTAATTATCCTATAAAATAAAAATTACCTAAATATAAAATAAATTAATTCAAACCTAATGACCCCAACACAATTCTAGTTCTTTATTTTTCTTAAAAAACAATTTTCTTAAATCTATTTTACTCAAGAAATTTCTATGTTCCTAAAGAAAATTCTATTTTCCAAAACAATTCTATTCTCCCAAAAATTTTATTTTTTTATTTTTATAAATTTCTTTAAATTTTTTATTTTCTTTTGATTTTCTCATTTTTTTATATTTATATATTTTCATTTTTTTTTTGTATTTTTATTATTAAGACCCTCTTCTTTATTAAAAGAAACACTAAAAAAAAACAAAGAGCAAGATTAGGTATCTATAACTCCCATTGGTAGGTATCGAGAACCGATTACATGCTTTCGAGTCTGAGGGCTCTCTTAGGTGGTTTGGCAAGCTGTTTGAGATGAGTTAAATACCGAGGAGCAATGCTTGCCCCAATTCGATCTATCAAGCTACTTCGCTCTTTATGCTATCGAAAGTGCTGTCGAGGTGACTAACCAATGTGTTGAACCAAACCCTCTGCTATGCACTAGTCCATACACTAAATCTAAATACAACAATCTCTACAGAGCCAAGGTTGAGCTAGTAACTGTCAGGGGCTGACCATCTAAGGTCAACCTAATTGTGAGCCATCCCTGAACCAAACCTAGTCTAACCCCGGTAGTAAGGTTACTGAGCTTCTGACACCGAATAGACCTAAATAGAGGCATAGCCTTGCTCGGCTCACAATATTGTCAAAATTGTAGAGTAAAAACACATGCGTGCTATCCTTTTTGATAATTGTACTATCCTTTCTAACAGAGGACGTTTGCTACGCACGATTTCAAGCTTTCCTTGTAAATTATTTTCCTTTTATTTAGCAAATAGGGCTTTATTTTTGTAATTTGTTGTAACGTAGAACTTGCCCTACCAAGGTACTATAAATAATCACATAACGTAATAGCCACAAGAAAATATATAGAAGAATACACTGAACTTTTTTTACCCTCTCTTAAGCTAACTGTCCCCTTACTTACTCTTAAGCTACTCTTATTTAACCCATTCGAGCATAGATTAGTGACGAGTGACCTCTGATTATACTTGTACGTCATATAAAGTGTGACCTAACTTTGTGTGAGGTGTTGGTGCGTCATATCCATCATCCGCGTACGGGAACCCCTTCTCATCCCTTCACTATCATTTACTTTTTGAGCCATCTTATGGCTTAGACCCACCCTTTTGGTTACGCATGATATTGAGTTCATGTGTTCATCCACAAGTCCGTATCATCTTGGTATCAAAGCACCTACTTACGTTCGAAGCTGGATTCTACTATTGTGTTCTTTGCGCAGTCTGTTACTACTCCCTTGAGATAACAGTTCTATTATTAGCTTTGAAGTTTAGTAGTTGAGAAGTGTTCTATACTCGATCTTCCTTTGTTTTTGTTATGCAAAACAAAGTATGGTTGATTGTTCGTTTGTTATGTAATTGTCATTGTGAAGTAATCAATTGTCACGCCCCGAACAAGAAGAGTCATAATAGTCCCGCCGTGTAAACTAATCTAAGATAGAAGCTGACCTCACAGCTGCTATTCACAGCTGCTATTGTAGACGCAGTTTACACAAGGCGTACAACTCAACCAGCTTGAAACGTCTGTTCTGACATCTGTTAATATCCAAACCTGTGGTAGAGCTTTTACAAAATACTTATTCTATACAATCTGTTGTTTAGTACTACAACAGTAATTATACAAACATTTCACGTCCAAGGGTAAAGATTACAATCAGAGTTTATTAAAAACCACAGGTTATACGATTTATATACAATAAGTTGGAAAACTAGTGGGCTCCCAGGGAATTCCCATTTAGTTTTCTTCAAAACTTAAAGACAAAACAAAATCTCAAGTTCAGTTAAATTCCTCGATCCTTACTTTCCCACACAACAGCACACTAACCTGAGAACGGTGGTACCTGAACATCTTTACCTTTACTCAGCACCTACAAAAGAGTCTGTAGGGGTGTGAGCACAACTAGCTCAGTAAATGGGGCGGAGTCAGAAGAGTACTATACAATCACAAATAAGGTTAATAATTATGATGACATGCAATGCAATCACTCAAATGAAAACATCGTACAGTGTTAACCAGTCCACTGTAAGGTTAGAGAAATTTCATCCGCTCCAACCCGGATTAAAGAGTTTCATCGCAACTCAAGTTAGACCAAACCCGGGCTTATGCAATGGAGAACACCCCCCTCCCAAGACTGCCTTCGAACCACGGCCCCCAACCTTGCCGCGACCTCCTCGCCTATCACTTAGTTGGACTAAGGATGGGGAAAGGATCATTTCAGCTATCCTCATCGAAAGCAGTCGGTGTTTGGCTTAACACTCTTAATCGTTTCCCCTAACGGGTGATTATGCATGACCAATTATACTTTAGTTGAATAATCATTAGTGATAATCAGGGGTTACCAATAAGTTCACACAATACAGAATCCATGCAAATATGCAGAACAGCACACCAAGGAGTTGAACTCCTGTCACAACAGAGTATCATTCACACACATAGCATGCGCATAATCATCTAACTACAAACACAACCAGAAGTACTCTTGGGTCTCCGGATACTTTTAAATAATACCCAAACAGCGGCGAAGCTACCATCCCAACTTACTTGTTCAGACGTTCGTTATTTTTGACTTGAATTGTCAGCCGTCTTTGGAAGGTCCTAATTACACAAAAGGTCTAAATTTAGTTTTCGTAATAATTACGAAAACATTAAGGTTTAATCTAAAATGGTTATATATATATATATTATTTCCATAATATGCAGTCATGTTATTACTATATATCGAATTAAATTATTAATTATTGATATTGTACATCATGTATACTATTATGTATTATATATCGTTTTGATCGTATCGAAACGTACTTTTTATTTATTAATTCACGTTTTGATTCCGGTAAAGTTACCGAAATATGTATATTCTTGAATATGTTATAGATATAAGCTAGATGGCTTAAGGTTATCCGATTTCAACAAAACTAGTGTCATTGAGTTCGTATAGACTTAACGACACATCTTATGAGTCCTGTTCCTAGAAATGGATTTTAATGGGTAATTTGAATTTTAATACAATTATACATAATTATATAAAAACAATCGTATTATGCGAAATTTACAGTTTTAAATTATATTTTATCCAATTTGTCATTATATTGTAATAATATAAGTATTATTCAATTTTAATATACCTAAAGTACATCCCGATCAGAAAATATTAATAATTATAATAAAAATCTCTATTTAACCCAATTCGATCAGCAATCCTGTATATAGGTTTTATTTAACTATTTAACTCATTTTAGTCTATTAATATTACAAATACACCTCGACTTGTAATTTAAGCTATTTTACTTAATAAATTCGTAGTAAATAGTTCGGATTACCTAATAATTCCCCGAAAATTTCTATGGACTTCTAAAAATATAGGGAATTCAATTATCACTTGGTTTCAAGTTTTCGACCTATTGCCTATATTTTCGTATTGACAATTTTACCCCTAAATTTGATAAATTATCCAATTATAATTCTTTTAGCATCCAATTAATTTCAATCTGACTCAATACCATTATTATTTATTATAGATCAGTACATGTCCATTTCATCAATTAATTTCATAATTTCCTATTAAATTCATAATTTCAGCTTATTTTCGAACCAATTTTAGGCCTAAAAATTCAATAAATATTAAAATTATTCAAATAAAAATTTGGGCTACGTAGCAATTACCCATATATCATACACATCCTACACAAAAATTTTCAGCTAGAAACAACCTCATATAGTACATTTATTTCACTAATATATATTCGGATGAATTACAGATTTCCTAATAAAGTATATTAAATATTATGAATTTTTCAAAAATAAAAATATCACATGAAAGCATGTCTAAAATAACCTAAGTGTAATTTTTTTCATAATTTTCTGGGCGGATTTACTATTTTTTAGAAATTATTGAAAAACAGGGCAGAAATTTGACCTTGGTGTTCTTGGGTGCTCCGGTGGCCGGCGGCGGCTGGGCGGTTGTCGGAACGCCTAGACGCTGGGGGTACTCTTTGGTGGTAGAGTGGCGTAACAGCAGATTAAAGGGAACCCTAGGAACTAGCCTTGCTCGGTGATTGTCCTATTTTTTTCTTTTTTTTTTTAAATTTTCTATGATTTTTTTCTGATTTTTCTTTCTGTTATTTTTTATTCCAAATTGTCAAATGTTATCATCCTGTTGCTGGGGTTATTTTTATACACTTCTTTCACCACCTAAGGATTTTTCTTTATTTTTTTTTTCCTTTTGCTTTCACTTTTATTTAAGCATGAGGTGTCCAATTGTTAAGATTTTGCTTTTGAATCAGCACCTCAATTTTCTTTTTGTCTTGCCACGCCTCCTTCCAGCAATCACATTGTTATTTAATTAATTTTTCTTTTTCTTTTATTAAATAATTACTTAAATATAGATATTATATGTTAGAATTAATTATTTAATTAATATATAAGTTTATACCCTATGTAAATAACACGTGAAATATATAAATTTACTCATATAATTAAGTTTCTAGCATATCTTTTATTTTTAGGATACATTCTAAGGTTAATTTCATGAATTCAACACAATATATATATAATTACTCAATTTAAAGTTAATTTACGAGTATAATTATTATTTGTACCGGGTATACTAAAAATTACGTGTATTTTTTTTATAGTAAATTATACTACATTATCTCATTTTATAGCTCAATTAACTTATCTCTAAGTTCTCGTTGCAATCTATGTTCAATTTTAGGAGTTCTGAACATTTTAGGGCTTTAGTAAATACTCCAATTTCTAAGGGCAAAATTGGAATTTCGGGTCATTATTAATAAAATCTAACTTCACTGTAATATTTCGACTAACTTTTTCATTCTAGTTACAAAGTTTGGGCTCAATTGGATAAGTTACCCTAAAAGACCTAAATCTAAGCTCGGTTATCCTAAACTCAATTTTGGAAGCTTACATCAATAATGTCAGATTCTAATGTTTAAGGAACTTTGGGAAACCAAGAAAGTGGCACTCTTCATGGCCAAGGATGGGAAGGAAGCTTTACACCTTAGTCAGTGGGTGACCGCTTGGATAGGCTTACTGACTTAGTAGCTAGTCTAGTGACTGTTATCCAAGAAGACAGGTAGTGAACTAGAAATAACCCCATTAGGGAATGGAGCAGCAAGGATCAGGTGATGGTCGGTTTAGCTGAGTTAATACCCCGCTCAACCATCTCAAGTTAACGAAGTTGGTAAGGATGCTAAACTAAGGCTAGCGCTTGAAGAGATAAAGAAAGAAGTAGAAGGAGATGACGAGGTAAAGGAGGTGATGTCGAGGATTACCTAGATTGGGTAAATATGATTGAAAAGTAATTTGAATGCCATGAAGTGCCTGATAATGCAAAGGTTAGAATTGCAGTGTTGGAGTTCATGAGTTATGCCGCCTTATAGTGGGGAACTTGCAAGCTACCAAAAGATGAGAAAGAGAATGAGAGATTAGAAGTTGGGATGAAATGAAGAGAGTTATGCGAAAAAAGTTTGTGCTAAGTTATTATCTACAGGATGCCTTCAAAAGACTACAAGAATTGAGATAAGGATGATCGAGTTTAGATGCTTACGTTAAGAAATTCCAAATGTTAATGATCTAATATGAAGTCGTAGAACTAGAAGACTGAACTGTATCTCGATTCATTGGTAGGTTGAAGTATGTGATCAGGGATGTTTTGAAAACCCTTGACATTAGAACACTTAATGATGCAATCCAAGTCGCCCAGAAGATATAAAGGCATCGAACAGGAAGATTCCAACCACCCTTCAACCATCCTGGTCGGTAGCCGACCTGTTCTAAGCAAACTTGTGCAAATAGAAATAATCAAGGCCACTAAGGCCCAACCAGCTCAAACTAGCTGAGTAGAGGAAAAGAAACCATCGAGGAAATTTGAGAAAGGCTAGAGTTTAGGGAGGAAGATGAGTGAGATTAAGTGCTTCAAATGTCAATGATTTAGACACATGGCCATTCAGTATCTGAACAAGTGAACAATGGTGATAAGAGGTGAGGCGCTGACCATTGAGGTTGATAGTACTGATGAGGAAGTAGAGGAGTTGAAGGAGGACGGACAGACTGAGCTGTCTGAGGAAAAAGTTATCTATAGTGAGAAAGGCAACTTCATGTCGATCACTCTAGTGTTGAGGAGAATAATGAGTATTAATCCTGTACCTAAAGACAAATAAAGAGAAAATCTCTTCCATATTAGATGTAAGGTGAATGAATCACTATGCGCGTTAATCGCTGACATTAGGAGTTGCACCAATGCAGCCTCTGCATTTATCGTCCAACAACTGAAATTGTCAACTATGCCCCAATCAAAACCTTACAAGCTTTATTGACTTAGTGATAAGGGAGCCCTACAAGTGGATAAACAGGTGTCTATGCCGATCTATATTGGCAAGCATCCAGACGAAGTGCTTTGTGATGTGCTACCCATGAGTGTGTCCTACCTCCTACTTAGATGACTATGTATGTTTGACTGAATGGTTATGTATGACGGTAGGAGGAACACATGTTTTGTGGAGCATGAGGGAAGAAGGTTGAAATTGAGTCCCATGATTGCTAAGCAAGTCAAAGTTATGCAGTCTTAGCTTAGTTGAACCTTGAGGAAAGAGGCTTTAGTATTGACTCGAGCAGGATTGAAAAGAGATGGAGCTGGAGAGACCGACCTATCTACTGATAAGGAAGCTTTTAGAGATGAGACCCAAGGAGGATGAGCTATCGACTGAAGTAAAAATGCTACTAGAGGAATTTACCGATCTGTTTTCAAAAGAGTTACTGAACGGTTTACCCCTAAACCGAGGCATTAAGCATGAGATAGACCTACATCCAGGAGCTATGTTGCCAAACAAGCGTACTTATAAGCTAAATCCTGAATAGGCCACCAAACTACAGAGGCAAGTGGATGAGTTGATGAAGAAAGGGTATGTGCGCGAGTCCCTGAGCCCCTGTACTGTACCGACCTTATTAGTGCCAAAGAAAGATGGATCTTGGAGGATGTATGTGGATAGCTAAGCGATCAATCGAATCACTATCAAGCACAAGTACCATCAGATTCGAATGCGTGAAGGTGATGAGTAGAAGATCGCCACCACATGGTTTATATGAATGACTTATGATGCCATTTAGGTTGTCCAATGCGCCAAGCACATTCATGTGACTTATGAATCATGTGCTCTAAGAATTACTAAGAAGGTTTCTTGTAGTTTATTTTGATGACATTCTAGTATACAGTCTCGACCTGGAGACTCACCGAGAGCATCTCTGACAAGTACTTGCAAAACTTTAAGCCAAACGGCTCTACGCCAATTTAAAGAAGTGTGACTTTTACCATTCCGAGGTGATCTTTTTAGGTTTTGTTGTGAGAGGAGGTGGCATCTAGGTTGATGAAGAGAAGATAAGAGCAATTATAGAATGGCCTAAGCCAACCTGTTTTACCGATGTGAGAAGTTTCCACAGCTTAGCATCATTCTATCACCGATTCATAAAGAATTTCATCATGATTGTGGCCTCACTCACCAAACTCTCAAAGAAGAATGTTAAATTCAGATGGGGTGAGAAAGAGAGGAGGAGTTTTGAGAATGTGAAGAAGAAGTTAACTACAGCCCCTGTCTTAACTTTGCCGAGCTTCAACAAGGTATTTGAAGTAAAGTGTAACGCGTTTAGATTAGGCATAGGTATTGTGCTGATGCAAGAAGGCCGATCTATTACTTACTTTAGTGAGAAACTTCGAGGAGCCACACTTAACTATTCCGTCTACAATAAGGAGTTCTACTCCTTAATCCAAGTCCTAATGATATGGCAGCACTATCTGCTGCCCAAGGAATTTGCGATCTATGCCGATCATGAATCCTTGAGATATCTAAAGAGCTAATCGAAGCTGTCTTAGAGGCAAGTCAAGTGGATTGAGTTCATGGAGGGTTTTTCTTATGTCATAAAATACAAGAACGGAAAGAACATGTAATGGTCAACGCCCTGTTAAGACGACATACTCTCTTGACCGAGCTGTAGACGAGGTTAATCGGTTTCTCAACCATCAAGAATTTATATGTTGAAGACCCACGCTTTGGTCCTATCTAAACCCGTTGTGAGGAAGGATGGATACTAGATGACTATCATAGGGAAGACAGATACTTATTTAAGAAAAGAAGGTTATGTATCTCGAATTGTTCCACAAGAGAACTGTTAGTGCAGAAGGAGCATGGAGGGAGATTGACAAGACACTTTAGCGAGTGTCGAACTTATGAGATACTATCCTCCAAATTCTTTTGGCTAAAGATGAAGAGAGATGTTCGGTCCATGCTAGCATGCGACTTGCCGAAAAGTGAAGAGTCGAGCTGAGTAAGGATACTACCAACCCTTGCCTGTCTTAACCAAACCATGGTTCGAGCTAAGACTTCATGTTAGGATTATCAAGGATGTCCCAAAGGAAAGACTCTATCATGGGGTTGTGGATCAATTTAGTAAGATGGCACATTTCGTACCTTATGTCCAACTTAACGATGCTTCGGCTATCTCTTTTCTTTTCTTGTAAGAAGTAATCGAGCTGTACGGAATTCCCAAGAATATTGTTTTAGACCGAAATCGTAAGTTCATGAGCTACTTTTGGAGGACGTTGTGGAAGCGAATTAGAACCAAGCTACTGTACAACATGTCCTGCTACCCATAGACCGATGAATAAGTTGAAGTTGTCAACAGAACCATGGGAACTTTGTTGTGGGTTGCTGTCAGACGAAACGTGGCCAACTGGGATCTGTGCCTAACAATCATTGAGTTCACCTACAACTATGAGGTATACATCAGAAGTGTATATGAAGTGTACATATACGTACGTATGAGTGTATATATGTATAAGCATATATATGTAATACGATTTTGAGCAACCATTTATGGCTTACATGTATGTGGAGGTCTACTAATAAACTATGGCACCTAGGTTCATGTAAGTAGATAAAAGTAATAAATGGGACATTAGTTACAACAAAAGATGTGATGAAAGCATTGAGTGTGTTATTTAGGATGGAATTCATTATGCAAAAGCAACAAATGAGCTTTTTTTTTTTTTTTTTTTTTTATCTCAAACACTCATTGGAAAGGTGGAATTCAATTGTTATAAGCTTAATTATAGGATAGAAATCATCTACTAAGATATAGCTAAGGGCCTAGACAAGAGTCATTTTTGGTTTCTGATTTATTTCTTAATGTATCAAGTATAAACAATGTAATTTGGCCATTGAAACTTTCATACATAATGCTATATATTTGTTTGAGATTTTTGTTTGTGTTATTTATCTTTTTATTTATGCTTCTTAGGGTGGAAGAATCTATATGTTGATGCTCGAAATGTCTATTATCAGTACTTATTTTTTCTATTCTCAATTTCCCATTACTCTTCTTTTTACTTAACTCTTTAGCTATATTGATATAAGTAAATCCATGACTAGAGAAGATGAAGTAGTTGCTACCTATAGCATTATTTTGCAAAATAAGACTCTTAATGTGAGTTTTGCTTTAATAATATTTCTTTTTTCTAAGGAATAATTATTCCTGAAGAAGGCAATATATTTCCTATTAGCAAAGTTTGGATTTTGTACTAATTAGCTAGCTTCTAAAGCTTAAGAGGGATAAGCATAGAAGTTTGGATCGGGAGTTATTTACATGCATTTCTCTTTCATACACATACTTATGTATTATTGCTCATGGGGGAAAGGAAAAAAATAGCAAAAAAAAAAAAAAAAAAAAAAATCTTGAACATAAAGTTACAAAATATTTCTAGAAATATGACACCCAAAATTGGCTCTTGACCCAAAATCACGTCTAACTTGCCCAAAACCAAAACATGTCTTCTTCCTCCTCCTCCTTCCTCCTCATTATAGATTGTATCCATGCTCTCTAAAAAACGCAGGCGCCAAAACCTCTCCACACACTACCATTTCCAACTCATTTTTTTCTTAAAAAATTATAGATTTTGCACGGTAACGTGGTGAACAACAATTCTCTGCAGAATTTTTAAGAAAACAACATGAAAAACTCACAATCTCCTCGGTTTCTCTCTTTGGAAGTCAATGAACGAAAATGTAACATTTTTTCCTTTTTTGATCAATTTTATGAATATGTAAATGTGTGAAATAACATTGTTGTCAAGAATATGATGGTATATCGTTATCTATATCAAATTTTTTTACATTTTGAATTGTTCGTGTTGGTTTATTATACATGTATACATAGTACGTAATATAAGTAGACTTATTTAGTGTCAATAGAACTAGTTGAGTTAATTAGTTTTTGTATGAATAAAATAATTAGGAAATAACCAATTATCGTAAAGAACATACTTCTTTATATTAAATTTAATCATCATGTCAATGAGTATCATGAATGTATAATTGTACATTAAAGATATGGGTTATTTTAATGTTGTATTTTATCGAGTTGATGTGATAAATAGGTGAGAATGAATAATGCGAGAGTTATTTGCTACTAAGGATGTAACCAAGGCGGGTTCGGAACGGGTTCTATGAAACCTTAACTCGTCTCTATAGAGTTTAACGTTTTCCAAAACCCTATAGGGTTTTACCTTATAAGGTTTTACCCTCTATTTCCAAAACCTCTAAGGTCCTTGAACCTATAAAAAAACCCTTTAGGGTCCTTCTTATAGGGATAGGTTTTTATAGGATTCAAAAGACTTTATAAGAGTAAGTCGTTATGGGATTTACATAAAATTAAGTAGAAAATAGAATGAAAGAAGTTAAGTAGAATTAAAATTATATTTACTAATTTACATAATAATAAAAACTAAGAGTTAAATGTGTTGTACAATATAAAACTTGTATAAAATATACATGTTGTATAAGTTAAGACATGTTGTATAAGTTAAGAGTAAATATTTTTATCAATGATTTTTTTTTTACCGGGTCGAATTTTCTATTGAGTTTGGCGGGTTGAGTATCCTTTAACAACTTACCCGGTTGCTTCTTTATTTGCTATACTGAAGTAAATATTATGGAAGGGGAAGATGGGTATACTATAATAGGTGCCCGACAATAATAGTTGAGATATCAATTGGAGCAACCTATGATAAGTTGGTTAGCTTAATATGTAACTAACTCTAGATTAACATGACTATTTGCTAGGTCGATTTGATTCATAGGTATCCCCTTACAGATGTCCCCTTTGTAGGAGGGAGTAGAGATATGTTTTATGCTATACCTATAAATGATGATTATGATGTCCAACAGTTAGCAATGACCCCACAAGGATGTAGTAGAGTAAGCAATTTAGTAGAAATATATGTTAAAGTTCATGAAATTGAAATTCTCCCAACTACTAAGTACGATTTTGGAGGGTAAGATGGAAATATTGGGTTTCAAGTAAAAAATCAAGTGTTTTAATCTTAACCGATGCCATATAGTAATATACCCACTAGCAGTAGCATACCCATCAAAATAACATAATGATCACAACCGAATCCAATAGAGATATAGATGTAGAGAACAAACTAGCTTACGAGTATATCGACGAAAACTTAGATAAGTTTGAGTAATAGTGTAATGTATTTGCATCATTTTCTAAGGTGTCAACTATGGGTGTAAAGTTTGAGTTACTTAAAATTTGTTTGAGATGAAAAGTTTGAATATTTTGATATATTTAGTTTAAGTGAATATGCTATTGTAAATTGAAATCCTTCAATTGTATTAGTGAAGAGAGGTTAAAGCATATTAATAAAATTACCTCTTCGAGAAGTAATACGATTTCAAACGTGGCTTTAACTAAACTTATCTTTTTAAGAGGTGATTTTAAATGTCATATTTTTTAAAATATTTTTCCAAAAACAGTATTTTCGAGATTTGTTTTCCTTTTCTTGTTGCTCATGTGCGCAAGTTTTTTTGACAGAAAAATCAATCCAAAAACTTACCCTATATGAGAAGACCAAACGTCATATTGAATACTGGCTATCCTTTACTGTTTAAACAGGGGGTGGGGCTTCTTTTACCCTCTTAACCTTGGGAAATTTTTCCACCATAAGCCGTGAGCGTGCAAAGGTGAAAATGCCTATTTGAACGAGTAAAAGATCCTTCAACAACCAAAGTTTTAATGTCACGTATAGTTTAAAAAAAAAAAAAAGACCAGAAAAGGAAAGGAATGGAATGAAAAAACAAAATCCTTTCCTGAATTAAAACTACCTACATAATGGAATAATATCGATTGCACAAATGTATTATTTTTTAAAAATACCCTTACATGCAATAATTTATTTGAGGATTAAATAAGTAATTTTAATTAATACTAATTTTCAGTAAAAAAAATTTAATACTAATTAATAAAGAAAAAATGGAATTACGATTTTATGTTTTAAATATACTTCAAATATAAGAAAAAAAGGATGGGATATAAAATTACAGCCCAATTCCAGTCCATTCAACTTGCAAGAAATTAGTAAAGTAATTAATTACTTTAAAAAATTTAAAACAAAAAAAAGGAGAGAGAGAGAGATAATATAATTTTTTTTTTTTAACTTTTTTTCGGTGGGCATATCAGCTAACGCCTGCCGTCCTCTTCTTCGCAGAACTTGGAGTACTTCTCTGAATCCAACAAGTTATGGAGTTCCTCGGTGTTACTCATCTCCACCTTTATGATCCAGCCTTTTTCATATGGGCTTGCATTTATCTGCAGTTGCCATGGTTGGAAAGCTCTAATCAATCAGGCTATCCATTGTCACTTGCTTAGCAAATTGGTATACACAGCAGTAATGGGGAAAGGGTTAAAGTACAAACTTTGTTAATGCAACTTTTAAACCTAGATCATCAGCATAAATCAACTTCAGAAAGCAGTAGGTACACAATACAAAATTTGAACAGACAGGTGGTACTACTTCCAAAAGGAGACCGGAAACAAACAACAATTTTACCAGCATCCATTTAGTTACACGAATGGTGAATTTAAGAAATTTATTTCACACGTCAGCTTAGTGAATCATAATACACTTTTGGAGACACAAGCCTTTTTCCAAGTGCACATCATTTTTAGCAAAATGGCCTGTTTAGCTATGTCTAGGAGAAAGTCTCCGGAATGCAAGTCAGAAATCCAACATGCGGAAGCAAGTCTATCTCTATCGATTGTCCAATAGAATTTCCCCAAGCGGTACTATGACGAAAAAAGTAAAGAGATTATGTACTATGAATATGCCATATAGCTATAGCATACCTATTTCTGAAAATTACTTTATAGTAATTGCATAGAAGCCAATTATCCATTGAGTCAATTTCAAATTCTGCAATGTTGATCGATGAAATTCATGTTTACCTTTGCATATATACTTGTTGGTTTGATGATTTTATATAATGCCGGCATTTGGTGAGTGAAAAAAACAAATAAAAAAAAAAAAAAAGGATTTTTAGTTCTTTACTTCTCCAATAAATGATTAAGCTTGAGAAGTTAATTTTGAATTTTTATCAAAATTCTTAACATATAGTTAAGTAAAAGACTGGTGGCCTGCCAGCAGCCTCTTAGGCAAGTATTAGCACCATAATGGCAGGCCGGTTAGAAAAAGTTTCCAACGCAAAGCAGAAACAATAAGAATGTTGATAACCCACAATCTTTACTATCAAAGAAATGTAATCATAATTCTGATACGAATGAAGAGAAGGGAAACAAAATACACATGAGATTTTAAATTAGTGAAAATGATCACGAGAACCCTTTCAGCATCTTAAAGAACAGAAAGGTAGACTTTGAGACAGAGCAACATCTAGTACATCATTCATAAATATTTGCCATGTCTGCATGAGGCTGCTGGAAGTATACAGTAAAAAAGAACTGTTATCTTCCATTATTAAGGTTAGTGAGATCTGTATGACCTCAAACATGAAACAATAATCCTAGGGTTTTAATCCTGTGAGCAGTGGCCTTAGGACACAGCCCGGGAGAATGTTAAGATCCCATTTATCTATGACCTGGTGCAAGCTCACTTGAAAAATTTGATAAGTGGCTCCACATAACTTGTGCAGATAATCTGAAGACAATTTTGGCGTATCCTATGAGACGATATCATTTCCAATGAAGGTCATTTTATATGAAAAGTGACCGTTGCATTAGTCCACATAAAACCGAGCAATTTCATGGATACTGTCATTGGTTTTCTTGTGTCAAATGGATTCAGAAGTGGACTAGTGAAATCAGGTATGGAAAGCTTGCTTACGGTTCCAAGGGTGAATAGAGGGATGGGCATGCATCACATGCCGTTAAGAAATACCTCGATTGTCTCTCAAACCCCACTTTATATTGAGAAAGCAGCAGGAGAAGAATAACTGACTATACTTAACCTTTTCACTTTGATGCAAAATCCAAGTTTTTCCCAATTAAAATTGGAACTTGACTGAGTCTAAGAGAAAGTTTAGTCGAGAATGCCATTTGACTATAGATACTTGGATTGCAGTGAATTTTGAAATACGGACCAACAAGAACTATTTTATTTAGTGCTGCTTTCAAAAAAAATATTAATTGAAGCATGTAGACATTGTAGGTGTACTTGAAATCCAGTTTGAATCAACGATGATTCTTAATGCCCATTGTGAAGAGAACTTATGGTAAAAATGCTTGGAAGGAAGTTAGTTGGAGGTCAGGTTGGAAGTTAAGATTCTTTGGTATTGGTTTCAGCCAAGTAGATTACTCAGACGTTTGACTTGTTCCCTCCTACTATACCCTAATCCTAATTCGTTTACAATTGCACCAAATTTAGAAATCAGACTTATCAACTTGGGATATAGTGAAATTGCCCAGTAGGAGAAAAATGCAGTTTGTAGCTAACACGTCTTTCTGTGAAAAAAGGAAGATGGAAATATGGAAAGATTAACGCACAATTAGTAGAGCAAGCTTATACCAAAACATATGGGATTGATAGTGAAGAAACTTCTACACCTGTTGCAAAGCTCAGTTCTAATATGCTGTTATTACCTATAGCAGGAAATTTAGATTAACCATTACGGCAATTCAATATCAAGAATGCATTTCCAGATAAAGAACTTGAGAAAGAGATTTATGTGAAGGTGTTTACCTAATTTAAAATCACCAGACATAAGTGCAAAGGTACATAAATTGACAAACTCTCTTTACAGGTTCAAGCAATCACCATGAGCATGGCTTGAACATATCAACTTCACTGGTACATCAGTAGGGTTAAGTCAATCATATTTTCTTTGTCAAAGTAAGTTCACGAGGGAAGATGAGTTTGAAGTTTAAGTGTATGGAAACATGAGCTTTTTCTCAGGAATTGAGTTAGCAAGGAGCATGAGTGGTGTCTTTAATTCTTGAAGAAAAGATGGCGGATTTATCAAAAGAAACAAGGTAACTAGGTTGCACATTTGCAACACCTCTATGATATAACTGGAAGAGTAAGGATGATGAGGATGATCGTCTAGTGGAAAAAGGACAATATCAACATCTAGGTGGGAAGTTGATCTATCTATCACTTACTAGGGCTAGATATTGCTCATGCAATTAATCTAGTGAGCCAAGTGATGCACTCTCCTAAAATCTGATCACTTAGATGCCATGAATCACATCATATTTGCAGGGTGCTGTGGCAAAGAGCTGATGCTTAAAAAGAATAAGGCTAGAAGTATTAAAGCTTTTGTGGGCGCTGACTCAGAGACAGCTAATACATGACTGCATATTTGAACAAGTGTGGGATAATTAAGTGATTTGGAGAATTAAGTAGCAATTTGTTGAAGAAAGGAAGTGCTAAGGTTGAATCTCATTCTATTTTATAAGTGGCTATGTGAAGTTATATGACTACAAAAGATGATGAAGGACCTTAAGGATGATCAAACCGGTCCCAATAAAACCGCAGAGTCAAAGTAAATCAGCCAATAGCATGGTGAAAAATCCAACGCAATATGATAGGATAAAGCATGTGACAATTGATCGTCACTCCAAGAAGTTAAAGATTGAATATAGTTATATTCCTCCCAAAGTGGAAGAAGCAGACGTTCTTAAGAAATTGCCACAAAAATGCAATTTTGCATCTAATTCAAGTAAGTTAGGAATGAAGAATATCTATTCCATAACTTGAGAGGGAGTGTTGGAGATATAATTAGATTGTTATGTTTGTTTAGTATATCCAGGTCCAATGGCAAGAAAATTGCTTATGTCCACATTAAGCAAAATCCTGCTTATGGAAAATGCAAAACCTGGAAGAGACTACCTTGATGAGTTACTACCAGGTAAGGGTTCAGATATGTTTTTCTATTGTGTCACAGAGATTTTTAGTTTGTGACGCTATGATACCATCATAAACAGGTTGGATGGACAGGACTTGATTGCTTCAAAGCCCATTTGCAACTACAAATTTCAAAATCGGCAAACATAGCATCTATCTTTTATCACCACATGAAATACACAGCAGATTCTGCTTCCCATCCCTTCCTATTTCTTTCATAACCAGCCCAAGATAACAGCCAGCTAACCTAAATACATTAACCTACAGAACATAATGTTCTCATAATTCTTCTATATTAAAGCACCTTATGACTTTCAGAAGCTCAAAGTAACTCTCGAACTTTAGGGAGCAATGTCTTATGAGGACAATGAACAAGATAAAAACTCCTATATGCCAGAAAGGAAAATGAATGGAATGGAAAGTTTCAATTATTTCAATTTTTAAGAACTTTGTAACTGGATCTTGTATAACTTGCCTGATTTTATCTTTCAAATGCATTATATAACTGTGCACATGTCAAATTAGCAATGTTGCTTTTTGGTGCAAAATTCTCAACAAAGTTGTCCTTGACTGAAGCATGATTTATATTGACAACTAAAATGTCATATATAAACATCAAAAGTACTGAAAGAGAAATCATGTATAATACCAAGCCTGGAGAGCTGTTGAGTTCTTCATTGACTTCAATGACTTTGCCGGAAACTGGAGAGTTAATGTCACTGTTTGCTTTGACACTCTCCACAGCACCAAAACTGCATCCTTGTGAAACATTAATCCCAACTTCAGGAAGTTCAACATAAATAATATCACCTAAATGATCTTGAGCATGATCAGTTACTCCTACAGTTGCTAACTTGTCAACAACTTTAGCCCATTCATGAGAATCAGAATACTTCAAATCCTTCACCACTGTAAATGAAGTTCAATAGAAGGATTGAAACCTCAACAAACTTGAGTTAAGTGCATGTATATTGTGAAAGAAAAGTATAAGAAGAAACATTAACTATAGCACAGCAATAGCAAAGTGCATCAAGTATTTCAGGTCATTCCATCCAGTCTAATTCATTCATAAAAAAAAAATATAAGTGCGGCCGATCATCCCCTATGCCAATGAATTACCCTAGCTTACTAGTCACTTAAACCTTTGAAGTCTCCAGAAAATCTTTTTATGAAATTTGTCAAATTTCTAGTTACTCAAATATCTGGTAATTCCATGCGCAGATACACCTTCATCAGAGCTGCATGCATACACATATATAGATTAGATACATATATTTGAAAATGGTTTCATGATGCCAAAAAAAAAAAAAAAAGGTGCAAATAGTGGGGGATTTCATAAGGCCTTGTGCAAAGAGAGAGACTTCCTCTATATGGGAAACTCAGTATATCTCATATGACAAGGAAGATCAAATGGCCTTTTGTCTTTCCTATCTTCTGAACCTCCTTATCAGGTCTCTAAGAGAGAAGGGGCTGGTCAATACTGCAAGCAAATCATTTAATTATGTCTTAGGTAATACTCTAGCTGAAGCCTCACCACAACATAATCACGTAATGCATAAGTTCTTAGCTCTGTGATGGTTTATAACAATGGATACTTAGTTTGACTTGTTCTGAAACCTCAACATTTAAGTCCTTGACATGCTTGCAAAAGAAGATGCACCTTCAGAAGCTCACTGCAGGGAGGATCATGATTAAGGGGGAAAAAAAATCTGCATCAACAATTTTCCCCTGTAATGATGATAATCAAATAAGAACAAGAGAATGTAGAGTAAGCAGCCCCAACTGTGGAGCTATTGGATCAATACAAGAAATTAATATTTCCAGCTAAGCTTGGATGACACAGCCATATAGCGGTTTTTAGGACCTCTATCCTAAAGCAAGCTTTGAATGTATTTTCTTAAGCATGCAAAAGGAATACTGTCATTGAACAATGTGAAGGTTCTTAACATTTCAAATAGATGAATTGTATGAACTGGCTGGCTTAAGGATGTAGTCAATGGACAGTTTACTACAAAATCAGTTTTGGAATGTGTTTATGTTTGTTAGGCTCTTTAGTAACAATACTCCAATACCGCAAACAAAAGATGAACAAAAACAAAGTTACTAAATACTTTTGATTTGTTTTATTTCTCATATGGAATAGTGTATTTTTACAAGCCTCCAGCACCAATTTTCCTAAAATAAAGATTACTAATGATATGAACAATGATACTCATAATCCTAAGAAATATCTCCTAACATACTCATATTAATACAGATTATTAACAATATCACCTATCATACTCATTTCCTCACAATATCTCCTCATACATCCATGACAATAATCTAGAAACTAAATAACAAAATAGATACTTATTTTCCCTAAATTCATCCACCACATAAATATCTTAAAGGTTATTAGTATGCCAAGAATACAAGCAATAGATAGATAGATCACTGATCCATCTATCTTAACAACACCCTCTATTGAGAGTATCACGTATAAGACAAGTGAGACCGTATGAAGAACTGCACAATCCCACTATTCTTATGTGTCGTACTTTTAATGGAGGTGTTGCTAAAAGTGAATAGACCATTAGTCTACCTACTTTTTTGCCCAAGAATACATACAGAACACAGAAACCTAGCAAAGTTAAAGCAACTACAGATGTAGAAACCTTGTAAAGATATATAAAAACAGAATAGAAATCTCGAACAGAAGATTTAGGAACCCAAATAAACACCTGCTCAGTATCTTCTATAGAGATGACATCAGAAAAGATTATTGACTGATCCTACTAGGAGCATGAAGTGACTTTCTGATACAAGAGGTAGAAAACCTCAGCGCCTTCTACCTCAGCACCTCTTCCCCTTCAAAGCCACAAAACCTAACAGAGTAGCAACTGACAGGAAGGAGAGATACAGGTAGATTCAGATATACAGCGTAGAGGAATAGAAGTTTTATTTTTAAGTACTTAATCGAAGCTCTCTGTGACATGATTCTAGAAACAGAGCAGTGATTCCAGCACAGAAGATTCCCAAACCTTTGCCTAATGGATGTAAGCACAGCTTCTGTTAACCCAGAATCAACCTTGCCAGTAGATTCAAGAGAGTACTCTTAAGGACATCAGAGTATATTTATAATGCAACCATCTTGTCCTTTGGGCAACTCATTACTACTGATGCCTTTTACACATACCATATGCCAGTATGCTCCAATACTAATCACTTCACCAAGGGTGTTTACATTAATTATAATTGACAAAAAAAAAAAAAAAAGGAATATCTTCGCCTACCAAACATTCCATGCTTCCGCTGCTGAAGTTCGGTTCTCTCTCTCTCTCTCTCTCTCTCTCTCTCGTTTTTTTTTAAACCCCTCTCAACTCTAATCATTTGTGCTCTTTATGATGCTCCAAAAGGGCAGAGTATGATTAATTAGTACAGTTTCACTGCCAGAAGAACGAACTTTACAAAGGGAAAAAGGTAATTGTTGTTGCTTGAGACACTTTATTGATGTTCTGTCGTGTGGTAATTTGCTTATCATTTACAATAGATTTGCTGCTAACACAACCATGCACTCACAGACCCAACGAAAAATGCTCCTGAGTCCTGAAAGACCAAAAAGCTAGTGGTGCAACAAAGGATAAAACTGGCCAAGGTGAAAAAAGAAATGTTTAAAGCACATGAGATAGTGAACCCACAGAAGCCGATTGCTCTTTGGATACCCATTAAAAATAATTTGTCATCTAAGGTTTGACCTTTTTGTTTTTCTTTCAGGAAAAAAGGCTGATTTGGTCATTTTAATGTATTATAACAAAACGCCCTCTTCCCTTCCCCCTAGGAGATGTTGGAAGCATTCAAACAAGCATCGCCACCAACTTTAAAATGGCCCCTACCGGTTTTTAAAGTCTGTTCCTCTCTATCTCTGGACGATATTTTCCCATAATTTCAACTGTCCTTTTATAATGATATGATATATTAAAGCATCGCAGCACGACAGCAGTATCGAATGAATTGGGACATGACATGGTTGCATCAACACTAAGTAGAAATCTGGCTCGGTAAAACGTAGAAACGTATGAACCCAACACAACACCTCTTTTTTGCAGTACGCTTGGAAAGAACAAAAATTACAACAAAAATGAAAATAAAAGCGAAGTAAGAAGAAGGATGACCTGAAGAAAATCGTCTAGAGATAGAGAATCGCAAGTATGAGGCAGCTCTTATTGCCCAAGCCCTGCTACTGCTACAGCTACAGGCCATTGTTTATGTTAAGGTCTAACAAGTAAAAGGATCGGTTTCTTACGAAACAATGGGTGTTTGTAATATTGATCCGATTAAATTCAATTGAAGGCGGTGGAATCCATATCGGAGTACATGTGTCTGTGTGAGTCTATGGGCAGACGGCACGCGTCATCTCAACAGTAACACGTGTACTGAAAAACCGCAAGTGCGACATTAGTTTGTCTAAAACCATTCCAAATTTTATTAACGGCGTTCTTCGCATATTTTAACGGAGAAAAGAATTTACAATTTTCGATTCACGATTACTAAAACAATATGTACCCATAACATGTGAACGGTGAATTTGATATTGGTCCCAGGCATCCGTCTGGAAAAAAGTGTATTTGTTACTTCAAATATGATTTTTTTTTAAAGAATTTTATTTATTTATCATTATATATAATAAAAATTACGCATTTATTAATTATATAAAAAATATTATGATGACACATTAGAGAAACACACTTGATGAGTCTGTCTCCATTAATACAATTACAATGCTTAGACTATTTTTAAAGAAACTATTAATATTAATAAGCCTTGATGGAGCAAAAACATTATTCACAAAGAGATCCCAGAGGTACATAATACTATATAGAGTGGTTCAAAAGAAGAGGCAATAAATGAGAAGGGTGAAATGAATGGTCAATGCAATAATGATGAGATTAACACTTTAGATGAAGCCTATAATCCTAGTAGATGATGTAAGGTGCAACTGTGAAATGGTTCAGCAAACTGTTTAGTCTATAAATCAACGGTATTTCTTTTTTTGAGCATTCATTTCCATTCTTTAATAAAATAGATGGTAAGGGTGATTATATAACATTTAAGGAGGCTGCTATTTTTTGAGGATAACTTATTATTTGTAATGTATTGAAAAAAGGGATGCAGTTTGCAAGAAAATTTGACTTGATATTGTGATTAAGTCATTCCACATCAGATATATTACTACAACTATCATATTGATGGTCAGATAAGAAGGTTTAAAATGTTTGCACAAAGAGGGATAAGGGGAGTAGATGGTGGTTCCACGCATGCCAAAAGTGTATGGCGCAGACTTTGTAGTTACAATTGTTGACCGGCCATATATATACTTGAATCCCATTTTATCTTAGGATCACCTATGGCTAGATTCTAGCTTCATGTCTTAATGTTTTATTAGTCAAGTTTGGAAGGAACCTAATATGAAGGTATCCACACTCAAACAAACTATTCTAGATACATTTAAGTACTTAGTTTATAAGAGGCAAGTATGGGATGATAGGAGAAAAGCAGTTGAAATAGTTTACGTTACATAGGCAGCTAACAATTACTCTATAAGACGTTTCCATTCAATTTGGGTTGCTTGTAGATGGTCATGCTATGATTGGGCTAACTTCACATGCTTGTGTTGATGAGTGTGAGTGCCCCCTAGGCATTAGACTTGATGAGAATGGCAATAATGGTAGGCATGGGCACGTGAAGACGTCATGGTTGGAGAGATCACTCCAATGATTGCCTGTAGATATTGATGACTTGGCCATCATAAGACATTCATGTGCATACATATTACAATTGATATGTCCAGAAGTGTTTCCCGATTAATCAGGAAGCATGGTGCACTTGATCTGCCTCGCACCACTATGCCCTTACCTCGCCACTATAACTAGAGAACTAGAGAACTTTGTGTACAGGTTAAATGGAGGAGGACGTAGTTGGCTATTTTTATGTGTTTAGCAAAAGCTTCATGTTTAAGTCGTAAATGATGAATGCCAATTATTGATTGTGAATTCTCAATAAAGGATGTTGGGCTTGACATTGACTTCATTCTAGGCTTGCACACATTAGATTGATTATGGGCTTGTAAAAGTGATAAACATGAGCTATGGGGGATGTGAAAAGTGTCTTCAACATGTGTACTTTAACGCTCGATTCAATGGGATAGTTGAAAACAAGCAACCAAATATAAAAGTAATAGAAAGAGAAAGTGGCCATGTTTTAATCCCCTTACCTAGAGAGGGTTCAATAGCATATATAGGAGTGAAAGGGATGGATGATTTTGTTATGATAGGTAAAATCTTAACGATCTCCTCATATCTTGGATATGCCCATCTAGAATCTTCCTTTATAGTTCTATTACCATATTTGTTAGATTTGCCTTATGTTTCTCCTTTTGGTTAAGTGTGTCGTGCGCTAAGCTCATCTAGAAAAGCCTAAGGCAAAATGAGGTATTGATTCCCTCCTAAACTTTAATTTAAATGTAGATATATTCATAAATTTTCAAATTTTATAAATTATCTTTCTGAATTTTAATATCGGTAAATAACCCCCCAAAATTATATGTAATCCCCTTAAACTTGACTTTGGTGTAAAAGTACCTTTTCAAATTTATTAAAATGTATTCTAACACCTCCCTAACTTTAAACTTAATGTGCTTTTTGGAATTAAAAAAATAAGTTTTCTTTATATTATTAAATTATCAAAGTTTAAAAGGATAATTTATAGCATTTAAAAATTTATGAAATATATTTATATTTAGATGAGAGTGTTACTTGCAATTTCTCCTAAAATAATATTGAGATGGTCATAACCTTGAGGATTTAATAGCTCAATTAGTAAATCTCATCTCTTTAATGCATCAGGCCAAGGGATGGAGTCCCCTTAAAAGTGCAACTACGTTTTTCCAATTTCTTTCTTAGAGGTTTTGACTCCTAAGAAAGGTCGAGACATTTCTCCTTCTTCTCTATAAGTATAGTAATGTTGCTCATCTTCAACAATCTTCTTCCTCGATTTTATTCTTCGATCAAATCTGGTAAAAGACGGTTGTCTCCTTCCAATTGCAGTCTTTAATCACTATTAAACCCATTTTCCCATTATTTGAAGTGATATCATGACAACTTCAATTTTCTTTCCTTTTCAACTCCTATAAATTGATGCTCCTAATGCTTCAACTCGCACCAAAACTATCACCATTGTGACGAATTGAAGTACTCTTGAGGTACTGGAGGCTGAAATTTGGGTTGAGATACCCAAAGTTTAAAGAATTTCTTAGAGTAGTAATGTAACAATTCGATTAGAATTCATTTTACTAAGGTATTATCTACTTTGATATGAAACACGATTTTTTTCTTGATATAGCAATTTCATAGGAGATCACTCATCCTAAAATTAATCAAGCTCGAGTACGCTTAATTTCGAATCATTACACCAAATGAGTCAACTAGCATATGAGGGTTATTATAAGTAGATTTTTAAGTAGCCTGATTTTGATTTGAAAGACTCTTTTCTTCTCTTTTTTCCCTTTTTTCAAGCTTCTAGTACTTTTCTTATCATGTTTTTACAAGTGAATTCGAAGACCCCATAAGCTCAGTTAACTTCTGCTCTGGTTGCTTAAGATAGAAGACATGCCTGCAAAATATTTTTCTCCTATTTGTTAATAAAGCATTTGGACTCTTTTAAGAAGCTCCGAACGTTACCTTTTCTAAAAAAGTTTCGAGCCGCGTTTTTTTAGCAATATTAACTTGATGCTCTTTTTTTTTTTCCATACATCACAAGCCATAAGGCAACGATGGCTACTACTTTGTACCTACATTAAGAAAAAAATGTTTAAGGAGCTTAATGGAAACAATAAGTAACATGTTTTGTGAAAAAGGGCTATTAACACTTGCAGCCTATTCATTTTAATGAAATGATAATTTCATTTTCTTCTTATTTCCTATGGAATATCTATTATGACATTTAGTTAGATTTTAGGTTTGTAATAGCAATTATATAAGAAATCCATATTTACAAAAAAAGAAAATAAAAAAGATAGCTATTCCTTGCTTTAACCTTTGATTAACCATTCAAATTGATTATTCTTTAAAAATATGTCCTCAAATAAAATTAATGAATAACAATATAGTATCGATTCATAACTTATTATAAATTTATTCTATTTTTCAATAACAAACATTACCTTACATGCTTATTCTATTTAACAAAGTAAACAACCTATCACTCATCCCCACCATAGACATCTTGAATTTTATTCCCATTGTCTCTCTTACTAAAAATGAGCCCAAAAAAAATAAAATTTAAAATAAAATAAAGAACAAGACTTCTTCGGAGGAATTTCGTAAGCTCTGAAAGCAGTAAGTAGATCGCTTTCGCTTTCTGTGCTTCAATCTTCGTAGGAGGAAGAAGTGTCCATGACACTGGTCTTCTCGAAGTCATGCAACCGCTGTAGCATGAAGACATCTTCTAAAGTTGGTGTAGATTCACCAAAGAAGCAAAAAGAGTGTAGGTTTCGATACTCCCTTTGGATATTAGAGCCCACTAGATCTTCGTATCTTTCACCC
The DNA here is from genome assembly GCA_024138015.1 of Lumnitzera littorea. Classification (NCBI taxonomy): domain Eukaryota; kingdom Viridiplantae; phylum Streptophyta; class Magnoliopsida; order Myrtales; family Combretaceae; genus Lumnitzera; species Lumnitzera littorea. The sequence continues at coordinate 66,409,255 of JAMXBB010000002.1, read as the reverse complement.
GAGGGAAATTGAATCGAGTTGACATAGCGACAGCATGGAACACCTTGGCTTTCCTTAGCGAAGTTACGCATCCTAAGGATATTCTGCACCTGTGAGTTTCATCCAGTAGCTATTGGACTTGGAAAAGAAAACTGGGTGTGAGAGAATGCAAGCTTCTTCCTTTTGTTTGTGAAGCGAGGTATGGAGATTCCTTTGATCAATGACCAGAAGTCGGGATGTGGTTCTTGATTGATGAATCGGGGAGTGCCACCTGAAGTGGGAGTTTCATAGGATTCTTTGTCCTTGATCTTGCTCCAAAAGGTATCCTTTGCAATGACTTGATCTATCCGATTTTTGCAATGAAAAGGAACCTACGGTGCTCGTCTCGTCCATCATAATAGACTAATCAATCTTTTTCATGCTTTTCACGGCTAATGTAAGGATGTTCACTTCGTGACTCTATAGCCATAAAACCCAGTAATGAAGACGAAAGATAGTTGTAATAAAACAGAAATATTGAAACTCCTATTACAATGAAGAAGAATATGAGACACGGGTGGAGGACTCAAAATGGCGATATTAACCGACCATCCCTTTGCCGGTAAAATGGCTTAGGGTGGGGTATATGATATTGAGACATCACATGTCTCCTTGGAAGCTATTTGTATTGTCTTGGGGAGTGGCTACATTAAGAAAAGAAGGAGCATGGATTCAATATCGCTAAAAAAAAAATGGTTTATAGTATCCAAGGAGACATGTCATCTCTCAATATCATACAACCCACTCCCAAGCCCTTTTACCCACCATGGACGCTTCTTCCTCTCATAAAGATCGAAGCACGGAAAGTATTCTACTTTCTTCTATAAGCTAATGAAATTCCTAAGAAGAAATCTTTTTTTTTTTTTTTTGGATCACTCATTTCTTCAAAAGTAACAGAGACGATAGGATTACAATTTAAAATCCCTATTACAAATGTGAGTAATTTTACTTCACCAAATGAAATATAGTCATAATGTAATATTTATTATCGGGAAATAGAATAAATCTATAATAAGTTATGAATTGATATTATATTGCTATTCATTGATTTTATTGAGGGTAAAAATAAATTTTAGCATTGAATAGTTTTTTATAGGTCTAGGTGATGAATAGCCATTCAATTTTTTCTTTTTTGTTAATATGGTTTTTTTATAGAATTGCTATTACAAGATTAAAATGCAATTAAACATTGTAATAGCTATTATATAGGGAATAAAGAGGAAATGAAATTACTATTACATTAAAAGGAACAAGCTATAAGCGGTAATAACTCTTTTCACAAAATATATTGCTTATTATATTCATTAAACTCCTTGAACATTTCTTTGTCTACCTAGGTACAAACTAATAGCCTTCATTGCATTATGGCTTCTCCTAGTGATCCAGAGGAAGGAGTGAATCCTCGTTTATTTCCATTAGCTGTTTAGATTGCTCAGGGAGAATGTTTCACCTTTGCCTTCTTCATTTGAGCTTGTTATATCAATGCATGGATCTGTATCATTAGACCTCAGTGCATTTCGTTGGGAAATTAGTCATCATTTCCCCAATCGACTTGAAGTTCCAGTAGGTATTTTTCTAATGAGTGGTTTATAAGCACTTTTCCACTCCATCTCTCAATGACAGATATTACTCATCCATGAGCATGGGCTTAGTTCAATAGATGTTACGAATGGCCACTGCTCTGGCTTATTAATTTGACCAAGAAATTTACATTTTGTCCTTATAAAATAAGGAGGAATGAGTGTGAGTTGTCAGATAAATTATATCCTCTCGGCTCAATTGACTTGCTAATTCTAATGATAACCAAAAAAGTTTGCGACACTCTCAAGCCCGTTTTCTCTTATAGTGTGCTCTAGGGAGTCTTCCTTCATTAATTGGTAGCAAAAATTATCTAGATATTACTTGGAGCAGGGGGTTTATGGTTTATTCACGTTGAGTGTTGTCTCACCAGTTTAGATTTGACCAAGATGTTCCACTAACTAGTTACTCTTGCTAAAGCTTTCATGTCTTGTTGTGAGCTCTTGACACCAAGGAAGGGATTCCAAGAGCATTTGTCCAAACATTGGCCTATTCATTTTCCCTTTGCCTAATAGTACTAAACTTGTATCTCTCGACTGGCTTACCTTCGACAGACTAGCTGGAAGCGTTCTAGATTTATGGCTTCACTTCTGGTACAACTCCATTGAAAAAAGTTAATATTTTACCAAACCGAAGTTTTATCTCGACTTATATCGAAACCAAGGTCGAAGCTATCTCATGATCAACCCATAATTAACCAATATACTGAAACCCTAAGGCCATCAACCATAGCTGCAACATCAAAATAGTTCTCGATAAACATTCTTTTGTTGGATCAAAGGGATGCTAAACAAATTCATGTCTATGAGGTACTACTCTTTTGAAATAGCACTATGAGAAAAATAATTCAATTGTTTCATCGTTCTAGAGCAAGATACATGATTAAACTATGACACGAGTTTTAAGTAACTTGCATAGTAAATTGCAACATAAGAGCTAGAGAATGCACAAAACAAAATGGCATAATGAAAGATAACATGCATGACATATGCAAATCATATGTCATGTTATATCTACGCTTCAGCAACACGAGTACACTAGGCAGTGATGCAAGGCTAAATGGTGTTGCATGCACCAAGTGGCGGCAATACCAAAGCACTTTTTCTGGTTGTTTAAAAAGTTCTTGGTGAGGGGCTCACCCAAGACTAGGCAATTTGTGCGATATAATTTGTAAAACTAGGCTGCGTTCTTCTTTCTTAAGCCCATTGTGCTTAAATAATCCGTAATTAATCATGTCCCTTTATAATCGGGACAAGTAGCACAATTATGACTAATTGCGATTTTCCCATGAATTGTCCTTGAAATTGCTTAGCTTTTTTATATTGATGGGTTCATGGTTGGTTTTGTCTAAAATTGTCTGGCACATTTTAAACCTTCTTCAGCCAATTTAGGTGCCTACTGGGTTCCATCATGTATGATTAGATTTTATTTATTTTTGGTTCTTCAGCCCATTGGGTTATTAAAATCAAATTGAACTTGAACTTAATAACTATGAACTTGAATGATTACAGCTGGGCGCCATGCCTTTTAAATTATTGTTTACATTGCTTATGCAAGGGAGGCTTCTGACCTAGCCCCCTCCCACTTATCACCTGTTACATAGACACCAATTTACCTATTCCACCTCTATAATCCCTCTCCAGCTATTCTTTTTTCCTTGTTTGATAACCATTCAGTTACAACATCAACCCCTTTCCTATTTATGTTAAGTGTGTAGACAAGTCGCACACGCATAATATGTATCTAATGAACCCCAACATCCACAGCTACCTGCATTCAGGTACCACATAACTTTTAGGCATTTACTCTTATTATTTACTTTATCCTACTACCCTTTTCGATTATGCATTACTTTGGTAATGGTTGTCCATTTGAGGTCTATTGAGAATGAAGACATGATCATGATCATGCTTGGCATGTCAAAACAGATTGTTCTTGCTAAGGCAAGGACTGCTTCAACGACCTCTTTTGAACTCCTTTCGTGGCATTTCTTAAGTCTTAGTGGGCATATATTCGTTCACATCATCGCTGTATACATGGCACAAGTAAGCAAACTTCAATACCTTTGGTAGAGTCAGATTGATTTGCAACTCTTTCCAATAGTTTCGTGCGTTTAATTAGCAGTGTCCTTGGAAGTACAGTATTCACAACTTAACCAATAATTGGTTTGGTTAAAGTGCAAGGCATTAAAGTTCGGTGGACGATTTGGAACTTCGTTAATAATTCGGTGGCTAAAAAACACATTTCCCAGCTCCTCTGAACTCCCAATCACTGTACATTTCTTACTGTATAATAAAAAATAGGAAGTAAAATAAGATACTTCCATCTTTGATGTACATGTTCTCATTCCTCGCAATCCGTTACATTTTGAACAGTTCGTGATATGATCTAAAATATACACAAAAAAAGACAACTTGCAAATTCGTCTCACTCATATACAGTGACTCACCACTGTGAGTAATCCCTACTAGTTCAAAGAAGCGTCTGTCGGCCAAAAATAGTCCCCTTTCTTTGAGGATCATCCTAATATAACTGCTAAACTACACATCTCAAAGAAGCTTTCAGAAGAGAAGTGACTGGAGCTGGTGGTGAACAATCTCTTACAGTTTTAGATAGAATGAACCCGCTGCATCTGAATTATGCCACATCCAAGCTACATAATCCTGTGAGAATGAGCAAAAAACACCATATTCTAATATCAACCTATATTGGCAAAGATGGTCTTTCACATAACCCTTTCTTCCTAATATGCTGCAAATATGCATGGGCCAATATGGCAAAAATCATAAGGAAAGTCTCTGAGGGGGATTTCCAGCCAAAATTTTAAGTTAATAACAAATACATGTTTCCAGGGAATTATAAGGCAAAGATGCTTTCTGAAACATTTAATTATCATGATTTAAGTACGTTAACTATCATTGGTCCAGAATCTAGTAGCAAAAGAGGCAAAGCATGATCAATTAGCCAACCATTTCTCTAAAATGACACTAAGCCTATGTAACTCTGCTGAGCTAACTGCACCAGTGGTTTTTCTCAAAGGAGGTCATGGGCATTCTGAAGTAAATAGCCCCTACCAAAATCTAACACATGTTCATTTCATTGGTCAAGAATTAAACTACCAAACACTTAGAAATTGAAGACTCGTCCATGTCATTTCAGAAATGAAGTTTGGATCTAGATCCAGGTCTCCATAGGAATTTAATTTTATATGTTCAATGTAACTCTACTTACCAAGGGAAAAAATTCTCGTGCATATGACTTCACAATTCACAAATAAATTATCTCCAAGTTGAACACCATAAAACCCTTACAGAGCTCTAGGGATTCCTATCACCTATTTTGGTATATCAAGAAGTAATACTTCACCAAAATCAACCCATGTCCCAAAAAAATAAAAGGGAAGAAGAAGAAGAAGAAGAAGAAACAAACAAATAAAACAAAATGAAAAACGAAAAATGAAAAGGAAAAGGAAACAGAACAAAACCAAACCAAACCAAGCCTAACCTCTTGTAGTGAAGCATACATTAAGAAAAATTACTTGGTCTCCATATGATATATATGTAGGATATATGTATGAGATAGCAATATGGGACAGATGGGCGAATGATAGGAACTGAACCTGCATATGGTGTTTCAAAATCCACTACCTTGATCCAATTGGCCACATCTGCCCTTTACTATAATATAAATACTCATATTATCTACTATTTATTTTCTATTTTAATAGAATAATAAAGATAACAAAAATTCTCTTAATTTTTATTTAAAAAAAAAAAGAATTCAAATTAATAATTTTTATTGCATGAAATTTCATTGGAAACAAGACTAAATTTGGTTCTTTAGAGGCTGCAGTCCTGAACCACGCCTCTCACTCAGCTGCAGTGGATCAATATTCACTACAAATAACTCAACACAAGTTGAATGGAGTCAGTTTCATGAGTGGTTCCATTTTGTCAAACTGATGATTAGGGTGCATGGAATATTGGCCTATTTATATTGATGCTATACCTGTACCTTCAAGTTCTTTAGAAAAAACGTGGAAAGCTGATTGCTCAATAGTTATGGCAGTTAATAAATCCTATAGAGCCTCAAATCAGAAGCACTAAAGTATTCCATGGGATTGCAAAAAAAATCTAAGTCAGTCCAAGAAATACACTCTTAAAATAATTCATATATAAAATAAGAGATTACCTCCCAATGTTTCAAGACTGGATCAAAGCTGAGAGTTAACTACTCAAGGTGAATGAGCATGATGAACATTAGAATTTGATGGAGTTGTGGTGAGAGATGGACTTGTTTTACAGCATGGATAGGGAATGAAGTGGAACATGGGGAAAAATTTGCAAAATTCCAAAAAAAGGTTAGGTCATGTTCTCTAACAACTCAAATCAGATCTCGATGAGGTTCAAGGAGCTTACTTGGAAAGAAGCCATTTCACACCCTAAGGGAAATGTTTGCTTGAGTGAGTGGAGAGGTAAAGTTAAATGTGAGTTATGATGATTGCTCAAACTCCACAGCATAGTGCTTAGAGCTCAGCTTCCGTTGCAAAGAGAGAAATAACTTGAGAATCACCAACAACAGGTGTGATCATTGTCACAAGCCCAATCACACAGGTAAAACATGCTGGAAGTTACATGGGAAACCAGAGCTCTTCAAGTCTCAAAAAAAGGAAAAAAGAAGAAGAAAAGAAAGGGGCACCACGAACAGCCCAAGTAGCAGAGGCAGAAGCTCCAAAATCTCCTAATTTGGATCTAAGTCTTACAGTTAAGCAAGTTGACTTGGTTTAAAAACTTCTAAGCCAAACTATGCACCCCACAAATGAGAACTCAACTGAGTCATTTCCTTCCACTGCCATGGCATACAAATGCAGTCACATATCCGTGTTTACAACTATTGAGAATCATCATGGAATTATTGGCATTGCCACAAGTGCTCCTGATCACATGTGCAACTTCTTGAAGTTTTTCAAAACATTTGAAACGTTGAAAAGGTAATATCTAAATTTGGGTTGCTAATGGTTACATCCTTTAGCTTTGGCAGATCGTTTAGCCCTATTCATCTTTAGCGTAAGAGCACTTGCACCTTAAAGTTTGAAACCTTCTATTGCCATACTACTTAAGTCCCATAGGTTTGATCCCGTAGAATTTGACCCATTTTCTCATTGAGCGAGGGGTATGAAATAAATTAGATTGATTTTTCTATATACCTTCTTTGCTCCCATCAAAAAAAGAAATAGAATTGACTAATCCTAAGACAAAAGGTCAAGAAACTCAACGCTACTATTTTTGAACAACCTAGAGACTGACTGGTAATAAATACCAGAACTTTGCAATATTTGATTAATTACAATTTTGTATATTCCATTCACTATAAAAGTTCCCAAGGAAGAAACAGGAAATGTGTATAACTAACCCAATAATGAAATTTTCGTAAAAGGACTCCCAAAAGGTAACGGAGGCGTGTAAAGGTTTTCTCAGGTCGATTAGAGATTGGCTCTCAAGAGCGCAAATGGATTGAAGCAATAAGAAACAACCTACGGCAAGTCGCAAAATTGAATTTGATATTACTTATCAATTGAACATAAATCCAAGATATTTCGTCGATTCATATAATAAAGAAAATTCAATTTATACCCTGAATCAAATAGTGAATTACTATTCTCATTAACAGCAATTAACCAACCAAGCAATCATATGCTTTGACCTGCAAGTGTTCGTTTTGGTCATGATACTAGGGAATGGAATCCTAGCTGTATACTTTAGAAAAAGCTTATACAATTTGGGAAAGGATTTTGATTGATCAAAAAGAAGAATCTACTTCAATCAATATATCCTTAAGTAAGATCGTAATTGAATCTGTACATATTTGGTAAAAAGAATAATCTTCTCCTTTAATTTGGAGCATGAAGTGCAATCAAATGAAATTAGATTTGAGTACTTCTACAGGATAGACCTCAACAGAAAACTGAAAAGTAACGGCAGTAAGTGATTGAGTTTAATGATTCTTCATAGAAAATTATTAACTCTAAAGATATAGTACTATGAAAAAGACAAAATTGTTTCAAGTACTGACAAAACCAACTTAATTTGAATTCTTTAATTCAATTAAAATAAAAAAGACATCGAATCGAATCCTTTAATCTCGACGATTCAAGAAAAATTGGTTATTATTTCTTTACTAAGTTAGATTGTAAAGATTGTCAAATAGGCCTTCTTTGAGTTCCAAGGATACCTTACTTAACTTAGCAAAGCAAAAAAAAAATATATATATATATTTCCATATTCATTCAATAAAGTTCCTATCTCTGTTCTTGTGGATCCTATTAAAAAAGAAATCTTCAAAATTGTAACATTCCCATAGCATATAAGCTACTAATACGTTTTTACCTAAAGCGAGTTCGCCACCAACTGTAGCGGCACCATCTACTAAAATTTATACTTTATTAATGTATTTACTCCACTGATTCTTTTTTGTACAAATGGTACTTCAAACTTAAAATGAGTATAAAGAAATTAACGATATTTCATCATCTTCAAAATCAATTTTTCTTTGTTCGCTTTTAAAAAACGAAAAGAAAGAACGTGAGATTTTGGAATTGAAATAAAATCGACAGCGGATCACAAAATCTTAGCAATAACATATTAATAACTCAATCAAACTACAATTATCTTGAAGTTATACTCCCTTATTTTTTGTCTCTCAATGTTAGTGTTGATCCAACAGAATGCTTTCATCATGAATTCCTAACTTTTCTCTTATTTCTATATCATAAAAAAATAAGCCGTTTTTATTGGGTCTAAAGAGTAAGCTACATAGCATACATATTGATTTTCTTCTCCAACAATAAGTTCGATGTGGTACTTATCAAATTTACAACTGAATTTTACTTTGTTTCCTCAATTGTGACATAATTTATTGTTTGTGAGAACTTATCAAAGGATATGAATTGTAAAATGACCTTTTTCCTAATCATTATGAATTTCCCGACCAATCTTCGAGAACAATTAAAACTACTACAAGACACAACAGCCTCTACTATCTATCTAGAACAATAGCTATGTTAATGACTAGCCAAGGTTTATTCCATTGGTGTCAGTTAGAAGTAATTCAAATGTGATGCTTCCATATAACTCCTCGACCATCCAAATTTCCCTTATCTACATCATTTGTTCCAAACTTGTTTAAATATTAAGAAAGTAATGTTCTTCTTTGTGGTTATTACACTTTGGCAAAAGTTCTCTCACACTTTCTCAAATATCTACTTTTCTCCAATATTGATGGTTTGATACGTTTGTTGATGACCATACCCATCTTTACTGGGTACATCTAAGTCTAATGTGAGTCAAGTTTTCTATTGCGTTGGGGGGGGGGGGGGGGGGGGGG